>VWZT01003779.1:1631-189971 GCA_013397055.1 Pachycephala philippinensis | reverse complement strand
TTTTTTTTTTTTTTTAATTAACACTTATTGCTTGTCATGCTAGTAGGAGCTACTCTAGTCGTGGAGTATGTTTTGGAAAACAGTACCTTCTGCATATATTTCTGATTCTGTTTTTTTGGTTTTTGGTTTGGTGGTTTTTATTTCTTGTGTGGCAGCTGTTCCAGCTCTTGCCTTTTGAAATTAAGTTGTGAATCCACATTTCACCNCCCGCTCCTCCCCCGAATTCCAAATTTATGAATTTGGGGGATAGAAAGAAACACTTTTCCAGAGATGCTCTCTTTGCCTGTAGTTAAAGGATCTAGTTATAGTTAAAGTTACCAGTAGAATCATAAGACAGCAGTGTAAAACTGGACTAACTGAGATCCCAGTCAGACCAGGGCTTTCCAGATTCTCTGAGGAAATTGGAAAAGGAAGTTGTTTATTTCAAAATACTCCTGAGTCAAGGAATATTAACTGGATCAGGAGTGTCCAGTTGCTAGCAAAGCATCCTCTCAGTGTTTGGTGTATGTATTTCTTCTTTCTTGTTGATTTTGATTTTAGATGTGAATAAAGTATTTCCTGTTGTACAAAAGACAAGGTGAAGTTCATCAGGTACGATCCTGTGGGGTTTTTTTTTTAAGCCAACAGCCAAAAAGTTGACTCTTTTTTGAATCAAAACCAGCATTCTAGTAAATGTAAGCGTTCCTTTGCCTTCCACTCCTGCCAAATTAGGTCTTGGAGTTTAGTGCTGAGGCGGAGTTGATCGTGGGAGTCAAGTGTCAAGTGCCTTAGCAGTGATTGAATTCAGGAAAAAAACAAATTTAAGAGCAATTTGCAGTTCTTTTTCAGAAGTACACGGGAGTTGGCAACTAAATTATCTGTTTTGTGGAAATTCTTTGAACTTACTGGAGTGTTTGAGCTATGTGCCAAGACATCCAGGTAGTGTCAAGCACTGCTTCCAACTGCAAATAATTATATGTGGATTCTGTAATACATTTAGTTAAAATAATTTTTTAAAAAGAATTAGATTTGTTGCAATTAAATATAAAAATTATCTTGAGGGAAGGAGTACATCGTTTAAAAGAAATCAAAAGCTATAATAAGTAATTCTATTTAGCTATTTTTTTATGTATCTTGGGAATCAGAATGGGACATCTTTCAGTTTATGGTAAATAGAAACCCTCTTAAATTAATTTGGTAAAGGTATTGCTTGTGCCACCACAGCGAATCTAAAGACATTATGGACAAAACTTGCAAAAAGAGATTCTTCTGATTGGAACAGATAAAATACAGTATTTCTGTGCTCAAGAAATAGTATCAATAAGTTATTTACCAGTCAGTTTTTGGTGAAAAGAATAAAGCCCCGTCTATTTATGTGAGTGGATAACACTAACTGCAGTGGAGGAGCCACATATCACCTCTCCCCTAAGTGATTAGCAGAGGCGTCTGACAGAGGGGCTTGAAGGAGCTCTCTGCACTGGGCTACAAAATTTCCATGCTGTTTCTCCTGGAGCAATTTGTGCAAACTTCCCGATGTTAGTGTAGCAAGAAACAATAAGGAATGAGTTTTGCAGTTTATATTCTGTCTTGATTTTGTATCTGGCTGGTGCTGGAATAAAAAGCTGAAAGGTAATTTAGAAATGTGGAAGTGTATTCTTTATCCAAAGTTTCTTGGTTTTTTCTGAACTGTTAGAGGCACCTGTATTTGTACATACAGCAGTGAACTTAATGGATTTGCTTCAGTAACAAAACATTCTGATTTTGAGGGAGTACTTCCTGTTTGGAATACTATGGCAGTTTTATTGTTTTGTGAGAGCACGTGTGAGTTCTCCTCCAAAGCAGTGTTCACATGTACACTGTGGACCCAGTATTCCCCTGGAATCTCAGCCTGGTCTGTTCCAGTCACAGATTTGGTGAACGCAGAGCGTTTCCAACTAAATGTGGTTGGAAGTCACACGTGAGGAATCCAGAGGCTTTTCTGGGATTTGCCTGTCCCAAGGCAGTAATGTTTCAGTTGGTTCACATTTTTCTTTCTTAGAAGAGGGATCATTCCTTAAGAATGTTGAACCTTGGAGGGGGAGCATTTCCATGTGGAGCTGTGGATGAAGTATATGGTATAATAATTAGGAGAGATCAATCCTGAAATACCGATTCCTGAAAGGATTGACTCAAAGCCTAATATCACCTTTCCACTCTTTTGGCTTGGTCCTTCAGAGGGCTCCTAGTCTAGTAGGAGAAAGCCTTGAAGTTAAAGGGGAGACACCATATTTTAATCTTTTTAAAAAACGTTTCTCCTAATCTCTTTTGGAGAAGCTTCTTAATTAACTCTGGAAGAAATAAACTCCATATCAGCTTAGATGGAATGTTCCACCACAATGCTATAATAAACCTTACTGTTTATATACAGTAAAGTTGAGGCTGAATTTGCACTCTTTGCTACTGGGTGTGATGGTTTTCTGTTTGTTTGAAAAAATATTGCAATTTAATAGTGCTAATCCCATCAGTTCTGAATTTGTTTGGAGCTCCGGAAACCTTTCCTGTTTTGAACTTCTACTAAAAAACCCAGCTAGAATCTGGCTAATTACTTAATTTCTACACCAGTGCTGTTAGTGCTAAGTGACCTAATTAGTTGCTTTTCTGACTGGATGTCTGTCTTTGTGGCGTGGGGTGACAGGTTCTTACATAGGCTCGTGTTTGCAACCTGAAAAGATGTTCTGTTTCCTATAAGCTATATCTTGACATTTACATGAAACCCACCAGTTTCTAGAGGACTACCCTGATTTTTTTTTTTAATTTTTTTTTTTTTTTCGATCTAGGTTACATATCCCATTCCTTCAGAACAGATCTTCTGAAGAGATGCCATTATGCCAAAAGTCAACACGCTCCTGAGGCATCTTCAGTGACATCTCTGAGGGATGTCTCTGTTCAAACATTTTGTACATTTTTCCCTCATGGAGATTATCTCCCGTCTTCCTTCCCAGCCCACCCCTCCATTATGTCTTTGGTGCAACCTCTGGGCACGATGCATCATTATAGTAAATAGTTTTAGAATTAGTGTCTTCCTACAGCTGCTAGGTGAACTTCTGAGGTTCAGATACTACTTGGAGTCAGTCACAGTAGGAACAAGATGTGCAAATCAAACATTAACTGGATAAAAATGAAGGTCGTTTAGTAATGGCTGAAAATTCTTTGAAATGCACTTTGTGTTGGTAGGCTTGCAACTAGCCCTCCTTCATTTTTTGACCAAAAAAATGGGGATTTAGAAATGGAAGGGTGAAGTACATTTTACATTATCCAGTACTTGTTGCTGTGGCAACATAGATGCATAATTTTAAGGGCAAGCATTTTTTAGCCTTTGGGGTAGATAGCATTTTGTGTCTTTTTCCTATTTCAGATTGAGAAATAGGATTTATGTTTCATCAGATTTTTATAATTAGCATACATTCACTTGAAATATGATGTGTGTTATGTTTGTAAAATGTATAATAATTTATAAATTAGTAAAAAGGGTCATTTTAAGGGATTGCTCTGGGATGCCTTAAAAATGAAAGGTTTGCTATTACAACAAAAATTATAATCTGTGTTACGAGAGCCTTGGTAAATAGTTTAATGCACTGGGAATTCTTGACAACAGATAGATGAAGACCTGCCACTTTAAAAACTCCCTTGCCTTTAACTGCTTTCTAACTCCAGTAGTCAAAAGCTGTTAAGCTTTAAGTGCTCTGTCATATTTGTGGGCTTTTATAGCGAAGAGTAGAGCAGACAGCAGTGATGATGGAAAACGATGGTAGGTAGACTTAAAATACTATAAAGCATAGAGACAATTGTATGTAATGCTTGGAATTGAAACCTTTTTGAATGAAATGATCAGCCATATGTGCCACCCTTATGGACCCTGTAAGAAGAAGAAAAGAAATGTACCCTATTGCTAACTGTGCATGAAATTGCAGTGTTAGAAGATATTGACCAGATGTTTCAATCTCAACAAATAGCTTGTTATGTGACTGAGTGAAAATCTCTCTGCTGCTTTGATCACATACACCTTAAAGGAAGAAGTAATTTAATAGAGGTTGTCCAAGTTCATCATTGTCAATAAACTTTGACTTGACCTTTGCCATCTGTTTTTGATACCGTTGCTGATAGAAGCTGATAGGCAGCTGTTTACAGTTTGTGCTGTATGAATTCTGTGCTGCCAGACAATGAAAGAAGTCTCTCCACTTGTAGATTTTTTGCTGTCCTTCTGAGTGTGGGTGTATTCATTGAGACTGCACATCATTTAGCAGGGGAGTGTGGATAACATATGCATGGGTTTTGAAAAGGAAGTTTTGTTTTAATGTTACAGATATGCAAAATAATACGTGAAATATCCTAAAAATGTCACTTTGCAACAGCATCAGCTTCACTTACAGCATAGTACCTAAATACATATACAGTGTTTTACACTGGAGAATTTTAAGGTATTTTTTAATTGCTTATCAGTCTTTTTTATATCTATTTGAAGTGCTAATTCTTTACGAGTAGGCTGAGGCATTGTTAACAGTACTTTTACAGTTGTCTAATGAGTCTCTTACTCTACCTGAGTATGATGTTCTGTTTTCATGTTGTTTATATCCTTCTATTCACATCTGAACACCACTGCTTCCCACTAGAGAGGAACGAGACTTTTTTATGTCGTACTTTACTTGCCACCTTTCATTATTTCACACCCAGTGTTCAAGAGGAATGTTAGTATCTTTTGAGTTCTTTTACTGATAAAGGTACTCTTAATCCTTACCTCATACACAGCTTTGCAATATTGGCGAAATTTTTAATAAATAGCTGTAGACACTGAAACAGCTGTGGAAGAGTCCCAGGTAAACCTGGAATTCTTTCTGTTGTGATACCCTTCAAGTGACTGTCACCTGTGACAGGGAGAAGAACTGGTGTGAGCAACCCTGTTCTGTAGGTTTGTCATCTTTTACCTGGTTTTGGGAAGGGAATGCACAATTTTTGAGGAAAGGGAGTGACACATCAGACAATGGGGAAGTGGTTGATGTCTTAGGTTCTGGCCTTCAAATGGGAAAAGGACACAAGGCCAGCTGTGTCTCAGTTGTGTGCCTTGTAAGGCCTTGCAGGAGACATTCTGCCTTTGGCCTCAGATAACATAAATTGACCTTCAGAAGAGAGGCTGTAGCACTTTAGGTGTTTGAGACAGAACTGTAGCATTATAAATACAGCGTAAGAGTGTGATGGAGTAAGGAATATTGGAATTAAGTGTTATTTAAAGGGTGTAGTAAAAAAGAGCACTCGCTTTTGGTCACATAGAAACTTTTGAATATGGCTACTACATGTTTAATTACAGAAAATATGCTTGTATTTCCTTGTAGAGCAAGAAGCTTACAAACTAGACTAAAAATAAAACAGTGAACAAGCAGATGAAGAGCAGTGATAAGAAATAGGAAATGGAATACAGAGGAATAGCAGCACTGAAAATAGCTATTTGGATTATAAATTTTTTTTTTAAGAGGCAGTTTGTTAAATTTGTTTTTAAAAGTAGAAGTAAATGAAGTACTGCTCCTGGATGAATAATGTTTTGATAGACATCTTAATTTGAAAAGCTGTAGCAAAAGGGACTTGTGGCACCATGTTAAAACTAATAGATGTTCCTGTGCAGGGATTTGGATAGTACATGTTGAGCCAAATGCTGAAAAGATTTAGATATTGGTCTCAGTGCAAGGCTTTAACTAGTCTTTTCCTTTAAAAAATATTATCACTTTTATCTCATTTGACTGGAAGTTGCTTGAGGGTGTTGTCATGCATTTTAACAATATCACTTCCTCATGCAAGATTTGGCAGCTTCAGCTAATGGTGGAAGAATTACTGTACAGGACATGGGGCTCCTTGTCACAAGCTTGCTTTTATAAAGATAAGCTTATTTTTTTCTTTTATGGCCATTACGTGATAATAGCTGTCACAATGTTTAAAAATCGATCAATGAAAATAAGAAAAAGGAAAAAAATTTCAAAGGTATTGGAACAAACTGTAGTAACTCATCTGTTTTCCAGGGTGTTGCTGCTGCAGTCTCAGAACAGTGATTCTGGAGTTAGGTGTACTGGGTTGGCTTGGGATGGAGTTCATTTCTCATAGCAGCCCATACGGTTCTGTGTTTTAGATTTGCCACCAAAACAGTGTTATTTAACACAGCAATGTTTTAGCTATTGCTGAACAGTGCTTGCACAGCATCAAGGCCTTCTCTGTTTTTTCACTCTGCTGCCCCCCAGCAAGTGGACTGGGTAGAGGGAAAGAGGTTGGGAAGAGCCACAGGACAGCTGACCAAGGAGGTAATCCAGGGCACATAGAATATGGCAATAAAACTGGAAGGGAGGGGGAGTTCTGCCAGTAGCCATGGCTCAGAGAGAGGCTTGGCATCTATATGCTGATGGAAGGTGGTGAATGAATGTCTTTGCATCATTTCTTCTTGAGCCTTGTGGTTTTTTTCTCACTGTTGCACATCTGATTCTCTCCTTTATCCCTCAAGGAGGGAGGATTGAGAGACTGACTGGGTGGAGGCTTAACTCTGGCTGGGGTTACTTCAGCACAGTAGGGATTTTAAATGGCATGATATGTGTAATGGTAACAGAATATTGCATTCCATTTGAGCCTGAAGTGTATCATATCATACACAAGAAATAAGTGAGCTCACTTGGAACAGTGACACTGTCTTTTTTTGCACATTGAAAGAACTGTTTTGCAAAAAACTGTCGTCAGTTTTTTGTGGTTTTAAGAGATATGATTTGATTTTTGATGCCACGTTTTCTCATTTTATACGGCCATCTAAGATGAGTTGTGATTTAATTTCCTTTAACATCTAAAATATTCCTAAAAATATTCCAAAGGGGTTTTAATGGGCTGTGTATATATTGGTGATTGGACATAACAGGGACACAATTGGTGAGGGGCACAACAGACTGGTAAATCCTTTTGAAAAGTATATGGACTCATTCTAAAATTTAGAACATAAAAAGAAGAGATTCTCCATTCCTGTTTTGATTTACTAAAAAGAGCACTTCATGAGTAGCTGCTCACATTGTTTAGTTTAGATTTCAGCAGGCATGTTAAATCTTAGCTAATTTTAGGTCCTCGGAGTCCTCTCCTCTGTGAACTGCAATTTAAAATAAGATCAGATTTGACAGGTCATGCAGAGAAGAGTCCAGCTTCAAATAACGCACTTCAGATGCACTTCAGATGTCTGTATTCAGTGTTAATGAGTTTTGAAGATCCTTCACTGTGAAGGGGCATAATGCTTCCTGTTGTGTTGTCAGTTCCCAGGCATTTAGGATTCAAGTCCACAGCTGAAAACTCCTATGTGCAGAAGGTATGTCAGTCTAAGCAAAGCTTTGGATGCTTTGGCATTGTTAGTTTAAGATGACTGACAGATGTGGAAATGCACTACTGGCTGCCACTTAAAAAATGAATTCAGGAGCTCAGACAGAGAACAATGTGGCTGTGAGTGTCTTCATCAGCCTGCTTGTTCCAGTTATCAGTGTTGTCCAGTTAATGGTGGCACTCATGGCAAAGCAGAGAGTTGGAGTAAAATGAAATAATTTCTGAAGGACCTTTGTTACAGACAGAAGGCTATAAAGCTGTTACAAGATTCATCTGTAAGATGTTTCTTTTTTAAGTCTTATGGTAATGTGTACTGAGACCCAGCAGTAGCAAACTCTCCTTTTGCAGTGAAAGTGTCTTTGCCACTGAAGACACTTTGTGAGGTGAATTAGTAGGGTCCTCCTCTGGAGTGAACTTTGCAGGAACAGCAAAGCAAAGCTTTGATAGTAGATCAAGTGTTGTCATAGGGGATACTGAACTCTGCTCCTGTGGCACAAGCATGGCATTCCCAAGCTAAATAGGATAAGCCTGGGAAATTCAAATTGAAGAACTTTCCCTTTCTCTAGTTGTGTAAGGCCACTGATTTTCTTTCACATAATATGAAGGGGCTTTTTTTTCTTTTTTTTTTCTTCTTCTTTTTTTTTTTTTTTTTTTTTTTCACATAATATGAAGGGGCTTTTTTTTTTTTTTTTTTTTTTTTTTTTTTTTTTTTTTTTTTTTTTTTTTTGGGGCAGGAGGTATTGGTTCTCAAAAGATAGCACTGAGTGTCCAATCAAAGTCAAGTCATTTCTAGGAGTGCTCTTCTGTAACTCAGAAGAAAGGAGGAGAAAGGTTGTTTCCAAAAGCCGTTTTCTAATCAGACAGAAGCGGAAAATAGGTGTGCCACATTTTCAGGTCTGAGGATGTGAAAGAGTGGGACATGGTTCACTCCAACCAGTCTCACAAAGTCACAATTGAGTCTTCAGAAGCTTTTCTTGTTACCAAGTTTTCTTGGCATCTCAACATCTTGCAAGAAAAGATGGTGCTGTTCTCTGCAATTACCACCCACTCCCTGGAACACAAAGGTTCTTACACTTCTCTGATAGCTAAAGCTTGCCAGAGAGTTCATCCTGTTCAACTCTGATCATCGAAAACCCCATGAACAGATAGTCCTGCTACTGTGAGCCCAAGTTAGCCTCATGAAAATAAGGAGAGAAGTATTTTGTCACCCTCTAGTGTGTCTTGGAGCAGCCAGGGTGCTTCTTTTGCAAGTGCTGTGTTTGATCATAAGAAGTAATGTGTCTGTAGGGATATGGTAACCTGATACTAGATTATGCTTATTTTGAAATCAGCTGGATTTTAAGACACAGTTATGCTAAAGGCAAGGCATAAAAGTAAAAAATAATTAAAATTAAAGTTTGCTTTGCATTTATCAGAGTGCATACAACAAAAATGTGAGGAAAATGCAATCTGTTTAACTCGAGAACATCTGAAAGGTGTTCTATTTCCAGTGCTCCTTTCTCTGTCACAGATGTTTATGCTAACTGAAAAGGTCAGGGCCTGTCCTTGTGTGTACCTGATGTCCAAGCTGTGTTGACAGAAGAAAACTTTAGAGCAGAGAAACACATTAGATTTCATAAACCACTCCTTGAGTTTCCTTTGTGGTATCCCACTCCTGAGGCTGTCTTGTTGTTTCTTGATAAGTTCCTGCTTTTGACACTTCTGTCTTTGGTCCATTAGCAGCCTCAAATTCCCTTGGGTGCTGGTGAGGATTCATGGTGTGGCCAGGTGCCAACCTCTCCTGACCAGACTGTCAATACAGTGTGTTAGTAGCTGCCTCTCTGCCTAGCCAAACCCTGGATAATTAACTCATTATGCTGATTCCCACTGAGCTGGGTCATTTTCTGTTTCTGTCTAGAGTCTTTTTCATTCAATTAAATCTTGTATTTCAGATAAACCTATAAAACTAATTTTCAGTTTATATAACCGTATACCTGGCATTAATGTGTGCAGTTTGTTATTGGCCTTCATATGATACTGGCTGTAATGCTGCGTGGCTCCTTCACAATGATAAACACCTTGTGATGCCTGGCTCCCATTTGGAGTGTTTTAGCCAAAGAGTCGCTAATAACCACAGTGTGTGAAGTAGCCCACAGAAGCCTTTTTTCATATCAGGTTATTCAAACTTAAAATCCAGTTCTGGGTCAAATTAAAAAAGAAATCCTCAAGTGTCTGCCTTGAAGAGCCTCTCCTGTTTTTTCACAATGTATGCAAAATGCCCGCTGTTCATGCCGTGGCTCATTCCATGAGGTGCAACTTCAGTGGTGTACCACAGAAATACCTCTACCATTCAGTTTCATCAAGTTTGTAATGTAATGTGGTGTCTGCTTTTGCCCTTACTAATATGTAGCCTTTTAGCTGGGGAAAGGAGAATCATCTTGGAGGAGTTTTCCAGCTGACAATACCGCACCACCTTTGTTGTGGGAATAAGAGCCAATCATTCCAAGGAGTGTTGGTAACTGGAGATCTGTGATGAGAGGATCTTTGCAGAAACACTGCTGAACTACTTTCCCATCTTCCTCCGTATTGCTTAACTCAGATACTCAAATGAAAATAATATCTATATAGTGGGAATATCCTCTCACCATATAATACCTGTATTTTAAAAAATCGCGAATATGAGTAGAACTGCCGATGGAAGAAGTGGTCTGCACATACAGAGATTCATCTGAGGAAAGTCTGGATTGTGACTTTTGATTCTCAAGTATAACTTGACTTAAATTTAAAATCAGGATTGTGACAGCTTATGTATGGCATGTATCACATCTGAATTCAAACTGAGCTACTGCCAGTAGCCAAAACTGTGATTCTTGAATGGGAATTCTTTTTTCGGATATCTATGTGAAATATTGGTTACTACTGCTCCAAATGTTGTCAGGCATATATAAAATAACACCACGTGATAAAATGTTGTAAGCCTAAGGTGCAGTTTGAAGTCTTCCGTTTTTTGAAGATTTTTTTGGGTTTCATTCTTTGATAAATGTTGTTCATAGTGATCTCTATTAATTCTTGTTATTTGTGACAGTAAAGCATGCTTGCATGGGGCACAAGGCTTCAGGTACTTCTCTTCTTATGTGTGTGGAAATTTGTTCCATATTTGCTTACAGTTGGTCACAGCAGTTTTCATCCTTTTAAATAATCTGTTCCACTTAATCATACCTCCACATATAAAGGATTATTGTTCCTGAGACATCCTAAATGAACACTGTGCAAATGTCTATTATGTATGTGCAAAGGTGTGTCAAATTCAAGGATATAATTGATATCCTTGTATGAAATGTATTAATTCTCTTATTAGGGGTTTTCTTAATTTCAATTAGAGTGGTATGGAATAGATAAGCAGAGTGTATGTAGTGTGCATTTCATGAATGAGAGATTTAACGCTGCCACCATCTGATGATAACTTTTATTTTTTCTCCTTAAACTTTATTCAAAATTGTTGCAAGAAAGAGACCTTGCAACTTTTGTCCACCTTTGTCTTATTAATGGAGACTACACAACTAAAGATTTTTTTTTCTTTCTTTCTCTTCCTTCTGGAGCTGATAGTAATAAAGATGTGACTAAGTGTGTATTTGCAACTTAGTTACTTGACCTTTCTACAACCCACAGCTACCACTAATGCTGCTTTGTAATGCAGACATTATCATTTATTTAAATCTTGATTAGGAAACAATTATAAGTAGGGTTTTAGTATAGCAGAAAATTGCTGTAGCCTTTAATTCATACTATAGATTGAGTGGATAAGCTTTCTGACTGTAATTAGAGTGAATTATAATGACTTCAGTTGGCTGACTCACCACCAGCAGAGTAGGGCCTATGATTGTTTCTTCACATTTATTTTTTTCGTTCACTCTTAATTTCACATTGCTGATAAATGCTATTTTTTAACTTAGCACAAAATGGAGTTACAGCAAAATGATACATTTTTTTATTAATAAAAGAGGAGCTTTATGAAATAACTGGGCACCTTAGCAACACTGTGCAGCTACTCTCTTTCTCTGCAATTCAAGTGACAGAACTGCTCTTAATAAAGTTGGAGTAAGATACTTTCATGTGTGGTTTAACAATGTAAAAAGGGAGCATTTCCTTTTTCGCATGCAGTTAAGTGGTAATTTTCAGTACCAATTAGATTTTATATGTATTATGAATGTTGCATAATGTTGCTTAGGTTTCTCAAATGTATTGTTTTTC
This sequence comes from Pachycephala philippinensis, assembly GCA_013397055.1. Taxonomy (NCBI): domain Eukaryota; kingdom Metazoa; phylum Chordata; class Aves; order Passeriformes; genus Pachycephala; species Pachycephala philippinensis. Next base: position 178,397 of record VWZT01003779.1, on the reverse strand, counting down.
TTACATGCTATCTCTCTTTTTTTACTTATTTTGTTTGTGTGGGGGGTTTTGTGGGCTATTTTTTTTTTCTTTTTATTTTCTACAGTTTTTCTTTGAAGAAACCATATGTTGCTTGATTAAATGTAACTGTAGCTGCGACTTCTTTGAGCAAGGGAACTTATTTTGTATACCTTGTAAAAACATTCTAATCTACTTTATTTATAATGGAACTACATGTATTTAAGTTTTACATTAGGTGTTACTCTGTGGGATCATTATGGGTAAATTTTGTTTTCTTTGCTGCCCTTCCCTCCTTTGCTGTACAAGATGTTTTTTACTTCAGGCATACAAGTGTTCTATAAGTCAAAATGTAGGCACAGAGTTAAATATGGTGAGTGCAGAGAAAAAATGACAAAAACGATATACCAGATATGTTAACTTTGTTTTAAGTTTGTTTTTTTTTTCTCCTGTCAATTTGCAGTGGATGATTCAGAGACCTTACAAAGCTGCAACTTTCTTTGGGTGCATTGGCAAAGATAAATTTGGAGAGATCTTGAAGAAGAAGGCTGAGGAAGCTCATGTGGATGCCCATTATTATGAGCAGAGTGAAGAGCCAACAGGAACCTGTGCTGCCTGCATCACTAGTGATAACAGGTCAGGGGCCTTTGATATTTTCTGAATATACAAATGCAGTTGGCATAGTGAGTGTAGCCTAATTTGCTTGCAGTATCCAGCCTTGAAAAATTGTGATTTGAACGATAAAGTGTTAGCAGTGGTGTGAGACAACACAGGACTGCCGTAGTTTGGGGCTGGGCAGTACTAATGTACTCCTAGAGAAAAGCAGTTGTATTATGGGCAGAAAGCGTGAGATAGTAATGTACTACTTCTTCCTGAAATAGCTTCCATTTGCTCTGCAGAGAGAAAATATGTGGGAGACAAGACCTGGTTAACAAGGATGTTTATGCAGCCTGGGTGCAAGCTGGTTGGTACATAAGGCTTACACTTGATTGGCAAGTGAGGAATATACCTCAGGTGATACTGTGTTTAGCAAGAATAGCTGTCAGCATATAGCCAGATTGAAAGGGTTAATTCCATTTTATACAAGAGAAAGAAGCTAGCTTTTTATTTGCTGTTGCACTTGTTGAGAAGTTCTTCTAGTGCCTGTAATTCTGTATGTCTACATACAGAAATTTTAAGAATTTCATCTGAATTTGTTTTTCATGTTTTCATTTGCTACTTTTTTCTATTAATTTTTCTTGAGCATGGCCCTTTGCTTTCTTCTTTCACCCTCTACCCAGAACTCTTGAACTTGTGTTCTACTTCTGTGCTGATTACCTTCTGACAGTTTTTTTTTAAAGCTTTCAAAGCCAGCCAATCAGGTTAGCCTTAATCTTGAGACATTACCAGCACACATCAGCCCTCCCTGATTTCTGACAGCATTTACATTTCCCGATACTACATACTGAATCAATAACAAAAATAGTATCAGTTACCCTGAAGAATATTTTCTTTTTGGCTCAGAATAAGATAAAAATGTCTGTCATTATCCTTTTTGGTTTCCCTCCATGACTTTCAATGCCATTGGTCCTGAGGACGTGCTCTTTTCCTTTCAAAGCAGTATCAGGAGTTAGTAGAATTTATTAATGTGTGATAGCAGTCCCATAATTAAAGTCCACACCATACTTCTGGAGAAGTTGGTGAATGTTTTGGGTAGGATTAGAAAAGGTGGTAGACAGCAACATGAATTGAAATGAGTCAGAGGAGGAAGTGTTTTCCATATAACATGTAAAACTCTAGAACAATTTTAATTAGAGCAGGCATCTGATCTAAACCCCTGCAGAAGGCAGGACCAGCTTCAAAGTTAGATCAGGTTTTTCATGGCCATGCGCAGCTGGGTTTTGAATATCACAAAGGATGGAGGTTGCACAAGCCCTCTGGGCAAACTGTTCAAACGTTTGCTTGCTCTTCATGGCAGAAATTACTTTGATGGTACCCAGTTGCAGTATTCCTTCTTGCAGCTTGTGTCTGTTCTTTCCTGTGTTCAGGAATAGTCTGGCTCCATCTTCTCTATAAGCTTTCAGTAGATATTTGAAGAAAGCAGGAAGGTCTCCCCTTAGGTACCTGTTCATAAGGTTCCTCCAAAGCCTTTCTGCATTTGTTAAGTGTTCCAGCCTCCTAATAATCTTGATAGCCCACTGCTGGGCTCACTGATCTGTGTCAGTATCTTGTAATGGAAAGCTGAAAGCTGGACACACAACTCCAGACAGGGTCTGGAGACAGAGGTTTTCCTCTGTTCTGGGTTTAAAACTTTGTCCTCCTGGCTGCATGTTTGCTCATATACACCAGACTGTGATTAACCTTCTCTGTGTCGTGCACTGCTGACTCACGTTACAAGCCTCATCCAGCAGCATCTCCAGGTCCGTCTCTGGAAAACCATGTGGTATCCTGTCAACAGTCAGCCTATATTGTTGTGTATAATTACATGACTTTGCATATACCTTCAAGTTTTCTGCCAGCCCAATTCTTCATGCTGTTGAAGATCCACTGAATGACAGCCCTGTCTTCCAGCTTATCAACCTGTCCCTCCCAATTTAATGTTGTACATAATGTCTCACTCTCAGGAATGAATGTACATACTCCATGGAGGAAGCAAGTTCATTCATCTTCATCTGTAATTTTGACACTAATTACGTCTACAGACTTCCCCCTTCGTCTCCAAGATCCATATTCAGTTTTTCAAAGAGAAGAAAAGCAATAAAGATGTTTTTGCTCTGTGATTCTCTCTCTCTTCTGTCACATAGTGTCTGTGTATGCATCCTGTAGCAATCACCGTTTTCTAGATAACATGGTGGAAAACTATCAAGACTATCAATTGGCACACAGTACAAATTCAAGAAAAACATCTGCATCTCAATGGAATTTAAAAGTTTAGGTACATTTGTTCATAAGAACATCTGCAAATACTTCTTTGGTTTAATAAGCAGTATTTTTGGTTTGCTAACATAAACCACTTTTTTCTTAATATCAAATATTTGATCAAGTACTAGACAGTGGCTTCATCTTAATCGATGCTTTAGAGCACGCTTGAGAGCGGCAGGAATTCGTGCTCCTTGGGAGAAGAAAAAATAGCTGATGGTTGCTGCTAAAGGCTTTATCGTGCAATTGTCCATCCTGTGAGAGCAGGTTAATTCTCAGTCCTTAATTACTCTCTGATTGTTTCTTGGTTTTTAGCATTTTCTATATTGGTAAGAATCACTTCAGCTTGGCCCCAGTTGATAACTCTCTTTATTGATTAATCTCTTGTTCCAGCTGAGGTACATGCTAACTTCCTCCTTCAGCTCTCTTGTCTGTTTGGTTTTCCCAGGAAGTGGCTGTGTATATTTATGTTCCACATGCCCTGATATGAATGTTTCTTGCTTCTGCTAAGTCTGTGTAGCTTTTGCAGGAAAGGGTTCAGAGCTGATGCGTGATTACCACCCTGAATTCTCTAGTTTAGCAATACTAATATGCTTTGTTTTCTCAGAGCTTTTCAAGAAAATCCTAACACATGATTAAACTCTAAAGTAATACCTACGCTCTGTCATAGTCTATGACTTTGATTTGTGTGTTCTGCTTAGAAATAACCACATGCACCGTGTCTCCATTAAGCTGTTTCAATTGAAGCACTCTGGCTGTCTCCAATTACTGTATTTCATTGAAAAAATCCCTACCTTGTCTGCGCCCCACATGTTGAACTCAGTGCTGTCAGACTTACAGTTTTAATTTGGAAAAGCTCAGTGCTTTGTCGTCAGTGTAGCAATCTTTTATTACCCATATGTGCAGAGCATCTCTACAGTTGGATGTAGCCACACAGAGCTAGGTTTACAGTTTCGGGGGCATGTGGTAAGTGAAAGGAAACATATAGAAAGTCTTTGCTCAGTTTTCTGGAACATAATTGCTTTTCACTTAGGAACATACGTAGACAGACAAGATTTTTTTTTTCCCCAAACTATGTCCTTGATGGATATTTAGGGTTTGCCAAAACTGAAAGATTTAATTTGCTTTTAAAGTTTGATTTACAGAAAATTACCACAGTTATGCACACGTCTTTCTTGGATTTACTTGGTTCTCCAGTGGATTTCTTGTCATTGAAATGATAATACTCATGAAGAATGAAACTTGTTGCCCTGTTACTAGTAATGCTACAGAGGCTTGGTGTATTTGTTCATAAAACTTTCTCTCTTTTTTTTTTTTCTTTTCCAAATTCACTTTAGATTTCATTGCCTTTAGGTTTTAGAATTAAAGAGATAAGCCCCAAGTCTGCTCATGGGATGAAAAGACATAGAACTGTATTTTTGATATATTCAGATACAGTTAGTCTAACTTTGTTTTCATTTTTATTTACATGATCTGTTGAACAGACAAGCATTGTCAGTGAAGAGTGCTTCAGGAAGCTTACAAGGAGAGTTGGTTGCTCTGTTCATAAAAGTTGTCTTTTGGTCTTTTCTTTGTTTTTTATTGAGTAAAGAATGCCTCATTTACTACCCCCTAACACCTGAACATGGTAATGAGCCTGGAGGCAGAAGCATAACTTGGTGGAAGCAGCTGAGCAATTTGCTCCCACCCCCCCGCTGTCTCTGGGTTGTAGTGGCATTTATATGGAAGGGAGTGATGCATACAACATCAATTGCATGCACCTTGAGAAGGCCAAAGTTTTCAGTAGCCAAATGTTTTATCTGTAATTACACATTAATTATCTGGCTAATGCACTTAAATATCACAAAACAGTGATGTGTTAATGTTAGAATGGCACCCATTGACTATTAAATCTTGAAAATTATATTTAAAGCTCTGTCTGCTAGCACGGAAATAATCTGTTTCCCGATGCCCCTTCTCTAAATATTGCATGTTATTAAACATTCTCAGAATACAATTGCATAGAAGAATTTGGTCGTGGTAGCCAGAGTGGAGAGGCAGAGCATAACTGTCTTTTCATGACCTCTTTTTAGGAGTATGTCTGTAAGTTTTGTGTGTTTCATAAGGCTGAATCGAGTGGGTGAAGAAACTGGTTTAAAATAGAACGTATCTTGCATGTAACAGAGGCAATATGATACAAGTATTTTTGTCTTGGTAATGGAAGTTGTGTCCCACAGCTTGTGTTATAACTTGTTAGGAATGAAGGAAGTACAAATGAGTTTTTGGTAGTTTTCCAGTAATCCACAGCTAAGCCAAAGTTTTTTTTAACAGTTCATCATCTAAAAGTAGCAACCTGACCCTTTTTTATTTGCTGAAGGAAAATATGAACCCAATGGGGGAAAAAATCCCAAAACAAGCCCCTTTTTAAATAATATAACTATTCATTGGAAAATTATAAAGGCAAGACTTACATATCCATCAAGCTTTTGCTTCTAGTGAGGGAAAATAGTTTTGAGAAGATAAACTGGAGTAACTACTTTTCTTTAGGTGACAGGTACTAGAGGAGTTTTAGTGAAAGTCTGCAGATGTTAAACCATATGGAGAGAGTTCATCACAGAATGAAACGAAGGTTGATTCAAAGCAAACGAAGCAATATTCAAACCTGAGCAATATAATAGTGATAGNTAAATTATATTTAATCTATTATTTAAATATATTGTTTACTTTTTATGAAATGGTCACATAAAGTGTATGTGGCTTACAATGCTCTTTGTCAATTGCTTTTATGTTTTTTAGGATCTTTGAGAAATTATGTTCATTGTGAGAAATCTGCAGTAGTGTTGTTTACAGAGGGTCTAATACTTGTTTTCTAATCACTTTCAGGTCTCTGGTAGCTAACCTTGCTGCTGCTAATTGCTATAAGAAGGAAAAGCATCTTGATTTGGAGAAGAACTGGAAGTTGGTGGAAAAGGCCAAAGTTTATTATATAGCAGTAAGTTCACCCTCTTTCAAATTGCTAAAGTTTGTGTTACAGTATCCTGAAATTTAAGCAATGAGTATGTCGGTTGTATGTCATTTAGAATGATTTCATAGGAAGACAGGGAAAGAAAGTGACTGCTTCAATTTCAGCATAGTTTGATTTCTTCAAATTTAGATGTACAAATGTAGAAGTATGTTTTTACTTGTGTGTTCTCTTAAATTGGTGGGAAAAATCATAAGAACTAAACATGTTTTCAGAGCTTTTGTAGTAAGGCATCAAATTTACATTTCACATTTTCTAGTAAATTGTTGTGAAGGATGCACAAATTATGTAGAAAAACACTATTAGCATAATTATTCACTGCAAACAGTTTGAGCTTATTTGTGTGAACAATCTTAATTGCTATTTATTCCATAGTAATTACTATGGCACCTTATAACTCAATATATCAGAAACAATGATTGTGACAAATCTCTTAAATGTGGGTGGTGGGGCAAACTGATTTTAATGATGAAATCTTACTTCTGGAATAAAGGGGGGTTTGAGGATGGGGCATTAGTAGATTCACAATTAGCATTCTTTTTTTACCATCCAGAATGAATCAAGCCAGATTACTGTATTTGTGTAGATTACAGTGGTGAATTTGATTTTATCTTGCTCTCAAGTTGATATGACTGATCAAAATTAACAAACATACAACATTTATGACAGATTAAAATCTCATAACATGCGTGTAATATATGGGTCCTGTATGACAGCTGTTTCCATTCTGCTACCTGAGCAATGTGGGAACAGCTGGCAAGAAGTGTAAAAAATTGATTATCCAGGAAGAACAAGTTCATTGAAAATACAGTTATTTCTTTTAGGTAGTGTTAATGTCTCCTACAGCCTGTTAGTGTGCAGTGCTGTAGGCTTTACATGGTTGTTATTGATTCTTGTGTATGGCCAAGACTGCCCCTTTATAACTGTCAAAAAATACTTATAACCTTCTCAGCGAATGAAGAAAATGCATCCTGCTGTTATGACCATATGTTTGTGCTGTGGTTAAAATATACGTAGGTGTATTGTCTACTAATTTTTTATTTCTGCTTTTTCAAGTGTTCTGAGCTCTTTATTTTCCAAATGCCATGTTTGGGAATTAATGCTGTTGGGCAAAAAATTTTGAAAGGCTCAGAGTATAGTTTAAATAAGGAAGAATGATTCCCAAAAGTTCTACTGCACTAAGTTTGGAGTTGTTTTTTTTTTAATTTTCCCATGCCTATATATAATTCCTAATGAAACTTCCAATGTACAATTTAGAAAAATTAAACTTAGTGGAGATGCTTCAGGAAAACTGGGAAATATTACATGAGGTGCTAAACAGGTTTGTATTTTTTAAGATAAAGCTTCATCTTATTTTAGTTCTGAAATCACTTCTCTGTGTTCAGTCAGTTTGATCACTTTAATTTTTGCTAGGTGATTCGCTACACTGATTTTTGTATCTATTAGAAGCTGTTTTTCTCAGATGCCAGTTCTTCAACATCCAAACGTTGACAAGGAGACAGAGAATTATTGTACTAAACTGAAAATAATCCCCAAAATTTGCATGTTATAATGCATAAATAAATAACACTGAAGTGCTAATAAATTGTATTAGATATTACAATATGAAATTCCCATTAGGGAAGTATATGACTGCAGGAGATGTGTTGAGTGAAAAACCTTGTTCACATGTGTAGCAAAAGCACTCAAGGATGGGCTCAACTCAGATTTCTAGGACAGTATTATCACTTCAGATTACAGGTGGCATGTGTAACTTTACTGAAGAAGAGGAGACAGTGTAGAAGCGTCCATGGTTCCTCGTGCTACAGAGTGCTCATGCCCTTTTCTTTCATTTAGCTTCTTTACTTGTGGGTTTGTAGTGATTTACCAGATCCAACCAAACCATGTAGTGAGCAATTACCACTCCTGAGGTAGAGGGTAGCTCTCTGAGTCATTAATTTGACTGCTCTTGTCTGTCTTCACTTTAGTCTTGTTACCTTCCTTGACTTTGCACTGTGCATATGTTGCTTTTCATTTCCTTCTTCCTATCCAACTGTCACCTATTTCTTGGATTGCAGTAGAGTGTATTTCAGTGACAGATACTTATTCTGGAAATCCATGTCCTGAGATTATCAAACAATCTATTTTCTTGGCAGAACAGGGCAGTTGTTGCTTTAGGACAGGTCTCTGGTATCCTGTGGTCATCTGTATGTGCTTCCTAGAATAGATAATTCGCTTTTCAATGCAGCATTCAGCAGAACGACCCTCACATGAAACTTAGCTCTGAAATCTAATCAATTCACAGAGGGAGGAGTACAAAGGAAAAGATAGTGAAGCCGTGACAGAACCCTTAAAGACAACTTCTGTTACCATGAATGAACACAATACATTTATTTTAGCCATCTGGTAATCAGATCCAGCAGACAAATTAGAGAAAGACTAGCGGAGAATAGGACCCAGTAAATCACAGATAGAAGCAAAATACAGAGGCTGCCCCAGCTTTCTCAAAGATGGTAAACTTTAAAGGTGTATTTTAATCCTTTAAAATTACTCTATTTTGTATCATTTAAGATAGGTTACATGTACTGTCAAAGTCTATGCAATTTCTTTCCCTTCTCCAGATATAATTCCTATACTTGCAGTAATTTATACCATTGACATCATATCTTCCAGTCTGTCATATTCATTTTGCTGTGGATCAGCTAGCTGTGCTGCTGGTGTCTGATTAGAATTCACTGTGAGGGATTTTATTTGGTTCCTACTGAGGCTAGAAAATGTCTCTTCCTCAGACATTTCCCTTATTTCAAAATAAGTTGGGAGTAATGATAGCACTAAACACTGTCATTCAGTCTCTGGAATTGTGAATGGGACACAATGTGAAAATAATCATAAATTTGGGGGAGGAACAGGCAAATTAATTTTTTTCTTTGATTTTTTTGCTCTTTCTGTGAGTCTGTGCTTGCAGTCAGGACTTGCATTTTAGAAATCACAAGTGTCAGAATTATTGCATCTTACAAACTTGGGTGATAAAACTCCATATTTATGCACCTTGTCTTATTTTCAGAGGCATCTATGGGAGTTGCTGGTGTTCAGTTTCTTTAACATTGCACACAAACATTTTGACATTATTAATGCAACTTGCAGTATAGAGCTATTAATGTTCATATGTTGCAAAGGCCTGAAACGCGAAGATATTTTTATTGTCAATGGTTTTGTTTTAAAAAAATCTGCTGATGAGGGTTACTTAGAAGAGCAGAAAAAAAATTGAGGAGAATTTTAGTTGCCAACTAAACTTCTGTGTTACTGTACATAAGTAAGAAATTTTGCATTTGTTCTTTCATGATGGGAAGAGAATGGAAAAGGAGAAAATGCTTTCCTTCGTTAAAAGCTGCACCTAACCTTGTGAAATCTTAACTGTAGCAATTGCTACATACAGCTTGCTCATACAGACAGCTGAATTTTAACTTTCTCTCTGTATGTGAACATGATTGTTACAAGTGTGGTGCTTCCCAGATACATGTTTTCTGCTGTTCCAGTTAGCCATCCTTATTTCTGCCAGTTATTTAGTTCTAGCCAATTTGTCCTTCAGTCCAACACCTGCATTTGTTTAATGTTTGCAGTTGGTGGATGAGGTGGATGGAACACTGGCATTTGATGCTCATATTTTTTCAGTGCTGAAGTAATGTATTTCTTCTTGAAAGTTCCTTCTGTGCTTCAGTTGGGTTTTTTTGTTCAGTTTCTTTTTTTTCCCCAAGCATTTTCCTTTACTGAGCATATGAAGTGGCAGTATTGACTGCAGTCGTGTTCCCAGTCTGTAGTAACTTGAGTCTTAGCTTAGAATGGATCAGTTAAGTAGCTTCCAAAACCCAAACAGATCTTCTTTGTTATTTGGATGTTGTTATTTCATAATCTGTAAAAGCTTAAACTATTTTCTTCTACTTCTGCATGGGGAATATGTGAAGTTTCTCAGTGATGATGCCCTTCAGTTGTACCTCATAGAGTATAAAATTTTCTAATGCTGCTTGGATTTGTTAGCCCACAGTTGAATTACATTCACCACCTTCACCATCTTTTGTGCTTTCAAAGTTAACGTCAAGTGTAGTTTATTTTGATGATAATGACAGTTCTGATCAAGACCAGGAATTCTGGGCTTAGGCTGAATTTCCAGGAGGAAATGTCATTTATTGCAACAAGTCATAACGAACCCGGTGCAACACACCTATCTGCTAGAGAAATTTTAAAAACTCCAACCACCCTGGTCTGTTTCAACAAACACTGTGGTATTTTTATATTTATTTTCTTTTAATGCCTAAGTGCTTGTCTAAGCAGATAGATACTGTGGTAGTGTAGTGGGCTTGATGGAGGAATTATCTGGTTTCAACATGAGTCTGTCAAAACATAAGCTTGATGTCAGCAATGTGTAGCAAAGCTTGAATAACATTCTACAGTATTTTACATGGGGTTTGGCTATTCTACTTGAGAAAAAATGCTGATTATTATAACAATGTGAGTATAAATGAAATTTCTTTTGTGCTGTCTCTTCCTTTCAGAGGCGTATTCAGTGAATGCATTTTTATTGTAATTTACTGCTATGATAAGTATGATAACTTACAATGGGTTGTGATAGGCTTTTTACTTTGAGATGTGCTAGGTCTGTGTGTGCATCACAGGAAACAAGATACTGGCAGGAAGCAAAATATCCCCTAGAAAGGACATTTGTTTGAATAGCTTCACAATAGTTTTTTTCCCATTGATAACTTTTGCCATAGTGCTCTGGCACCAGTATGTTATGCCATTTGACATGCAAAACTATTTCTCACAATGATGAATAGGTTTTATGGCCAGGAGAACACCATACTGAATATCTTAGCCATAGAGAAGAAGGTGCAGCTAGCAACAGTTAATTGTGGCCTTTTTTGATGGCCTAGGATAACATCTCCTCGCTGAAACCCACCATCTTGAGCCACTTTGTTTTCTGGACGTTATAGCTGAAGTGGGATATATGTGTTGTGGAGAGGTGATGATAGACTCTGTATCTGACCAGGAAGCAAATCTGCCATTTACTGGCTTCCAAAACAAATATGGGGAAAAAATCTTTCTCTCTCATAAATACAGAAACCCACAGCTTTATTTCTTTGATTAAAATGCAAAAAAGGCTTTGTCTAAACTAGCATCGGCCACGTGTTACGTCATCCTGTGATATTTTTAGGAAGTGGAGTGCATTATGCTACCATTTCAGGTATAACTTCTCATGCGTAAACTATTTTGTTAGTGTTTTCTCAAGTAACTTATGTGGAAAAGTGAATTAGAAACTTTTTTTCTTATTTTTTTGTTGTGAAGTTTGGTCTTCAAGATGCCATTCTTCAAAGATGAATGCTTTGTACTTTATGCAGAAAAATACGTCATCGGCTTTTAACAAAGGTTGTACCTCCTGTTTCTAGAATAAAATTAACGAGAATCTGTCTAACATTGTAAAAATATTTAGTTCTAAATGTTCGCCTTTATGTTATTAATTGTATTTTTTAATATGGAGAACATACATATTTCCTTTCAGTCCTTCTCCTCCTACCCCAGTAGCCTTTAAATTGCAGATATGTTTCTTCAGCACAGTAATTAGTGAAGTTCAGTCATCGCTCCTTTTATCATGTGATTTTTGTGTGGTTTTTTTAGAAGAATGCATTATTAGAACACTTACACAGGCAGTCTAGCTGCAACAGCCAGGCGGCAATAGCAGTGCCATTTTTCACAAAGAAAATGTTGAAAAGGAGCCAAATGTTTGGTGGCAGAGTCTGTTGCTAGGAAATCAAGTTCCTGAGGCGATTAATGACAAAGCAAGCAATAACAAGAAGGCAGAATTACAGATTTAAAAGAGAGGGAGAAAAAAAAGTGGTTGGTGTTATAATTACCCAAAGAAATCCGTACTCATTAAATTGGCTGTTTTTATGATTGACTTTAATTGGAGGTTAGCTCAGATATTTAGCTCCTTTCCCACCCCTTTAAACACACACATGCACATAATCTGTAGAACTGCAGACTTGTTTTTCTAAGCATTGAGAGGAGCTTGCCCTGTAATTTGATCCCCACTGACAGATGCATTTTCTATGCTGCCATTTTGAATTAACCTATTGTGCAACAATTTTCCTCAGCTCTGTTGAATAAAACATCAAGTCTTATTACCTCAGATGGATTTGATAGAGTAAAAGAATGTACTTCTAGCTGAAGTAGACTATTTGCAATGAGTTCAGTGATTTGAACTCTGCCAACAAGCCCCAATAATTTGTGATGTATACTTAAAGAATGAAAGAGAGAGGAGCCACGTGGGGGGTCTTTTTGGTTGTGTGAAGTTCAAACACAAACCTCGAAGTAATATTGTTGTATGTGCTAAGGTTATGTCCTGAGATCAAACCTTTTTAGATAAAGCATGTTAACTGAGATTTTTTACTATTAAGCAGATTAGGTTTGAACTGGAGATTCTCTTACCCCAGTGGTTATCCAAACTGTCAGGCTACTGTGGGATTAGAAAAATAAAAATCAATCCCCCTCTCCCAGAAGCCCCAATAGTTGGATTTTACCTCTGAGACTTCTTTTGTGAAGAGAAATTTTCCCTTATGAACTGGAATAAATGATGTTTTACAATTATATTAAATTCAAAATAATTCTATGATAAGGGGAGAACAGGCTTTCACCTTATTCACTTTTCTGCCCAATTAGAAAAACTTACACAGTTGGTTCAACAAAATTTTGGCACAGAAATGGGAAGGCAACTGACCCTGACATTTAAATCCTGTCATGTTTCATTGCTCATTTCAAGACAATATTCCCTACTTGGAGCAAGTGATAAGTGAGAAAATAACCTTTTACAATACCTGTAAGTGAATACACAGAAGCTAACTATAAAAACTAAATGATGCCATAGCTCTCTGAATTCCGAACCAAACAGTGAAACAATAGAACCGCGTGTATTCTGTCCAACAAAACCCACATTACTTATCAGATGCCAATGCCAAGCTGTCTGCTTTGTTAAATACCCAGGTTCCCTGAGGCAAGAAGACAGCTGCTATAACTACTATGAAATTTGGTAGCTCAATCTATTTTTGCTACCCTTGGGCTATCAAGCTACTGTTAATTCAGACCACCCCAATTGGTACACTTTAGGGATTTTTTTCAAAGTGTTTGTAATTAAAATGATAAAACATCATTATTACTCCAAAGATGTTGTGCACGCTTTGTATTTGACAGATACCTACAGAGATAAACCCAGCGTGTAATTTTCATTGACATAATGGTTGTGATTGCATTACCCTTTTAAAAGTATATTGCTTTTTAAAGGGAGGGTGGGGAGAAGAAGGGAAAGGGCATGCTTTTATTTCATTAATAGAATATGTAAATCTGTTGAAATACTAAATCAGTCTCTTGGTTGCAAGCTACTTGTCAGCAAAGACTGAATCGGGCTTTGTAGGAGGCTGGGGAGCGCTGAGAATTGGCGTTCACCAGGGACAGGGACCTGCTGTGCCACCCACAGCTCACTGCAGAGACCTCTGCTCCCAGGTGCTTCTGCCTTTAGGGACACTGAGTCTCAAATCGTATGTAAAGTCTGGGTAGACTTAACACACTTATTTAAATGTAAATTAAAAAGGGAGGACTTCATACTCCTAAGTGGTGAGGTGAGTCAATTGGAAGGGAAATTTTTGCTGTAGCTTCTCTTGCATGTCAGGCTTTATTTGATGCTCTCCTTATGAGAGCATGAGAATTTTGTCTGTTAGCATGTCAACTTTCTTCTAGCAAAATCTCAACACTAAAGCACCATCAAATCAAGGCGTTAGAAGCTCTGAAACAGTATTGGTTCTATCTTGTATTAATTTTTGTTTCAGTACTTCTCTGATAACATTTTAGAAGAATCATTAATTTAAGACTGTTCTAGAGACCAAAACTTGAAATTTGTGTATTTTTCTAGTTTGAGTTAAACTTGTTTGTTTTGGTTGCTACCTACCAAAATTTATCATAAATTCATAGTCACCACTCTGTGTACAGTTGCTTGAAGTGTGAGGTTCCTCCTTTCTTCTAAAGGACTTGATCTCATTAACGTGAGGAAATGTCATAGTCTGCATAACCCTGAAATAAGTATTCTTTGTGTCTATGTCATCGACTTTTACATTAAAAAAACATACAAATTCTGCAGCAATTGTGCTCTGTTTTACATGAAGAAGGTTTATTTTTTAACAGCAAAAAGTGTGTAGAGCTAAGCTATTTATGATAGCCCAGTACTTAGTCTGAAGTGAAAATTAGAGTTTCATTCATCGTTTGCTTGTGTAATAAGGACAGTGCAGTCCTTTAAGTACAAAACTTATTTTTCTTTTTTTGCAAAAGGTTATAAAGGATGATTTGCTTTGAAATGAGCATTAAAATGATAACATTTGGGCAAGGTATTTCAAAGCCAGTAACTTTCAGTAAAATTATAGAATGTTAAAATATGCATGCATATAATGCAAGGGGATTCATATATGCTGCTTCTTATCCTAAAACTTAAACTGTACTGAAGAGCATTGATCTTCACTGTAGACTACAGATGCTTTGAAATAAGAGGGCTTGCAAGGATAGGAACCTGCAGGCTACTTTCTGATTCTGCAAGAAACAATTACCATTTTAGAAAGTAAAAATGTTTTTATAGCATAGCTAATCAGTATCCTAAAAGTCTGTGTCAAAAAATTTTTGTGCTACATTGTGAGTAGTAACTGTCTACCTGGAGTAAAGAAACTATTTTGCAAAAATGCTTCTGCACAGATTTTCAGTGATAACATATTAAACACACAAATAGTATGCCTTGCAGATTGGGCTTTTTACAACTTTGTGATAAATTCTTCAGCCCTTTAGGAGGCAGAAGGACTGAGTGCTGCCAGCTTTGTTTGTTATCAGGTTTATTTGAAACAAGAGTTGACTGATTCCAAAAACAGGCTCTGGAAGTTCATTTGAAAGAAGCTACTGAGAAGTTTTTGTGGTGTGGCTTTAATCCTTCTGGTTGTCAGGCTGCAGTTCAATCAGCAGTGCACCGGGTCACCTTGGTAAATGTGCTTCGGACTGTCTGGTTTGGTCAAAAGAAAGAAGATCCTCCTTTTTTCTTTTCTTTTTCCTTTAATTAAGGGTAGAATGCTCAAGGAAATACTACATTCTCTGAATAAGTAATAAGTGCTGTTTTTGAAGAATTTTTTAATTTGGAGAAGTGGATGTAAGACACTGTTTCTTTCCAAGGAATATACAGACCATCATGGTAGCAGGTAGTGCTTGACTGATAAAACATCATTTTAGCAATATGAACAAGATAAAAACACCAGTACTAATCCTTACAAAGGTTTGACTTAAACAAAAGATAAGAGCCCTTAGATTTTGTCCATAATAGAAGGATTTTGCTGATGCAGCTGCTGTGGAAAACCGTCCTGGGGATTTACACTTCTTTCTGGCATAAGCACCCTAATACGGAGGCACTTTGTAACAGCTGCTGCACCAGCAGAAGTGCTCTCACCTTCCCAGTCATACTTGCACCAATGTTTCTATTGGCAGGACTGTGTTGGTTAAGAATAATGTGGTTTTTTTCATGTTTCTAAATAATCTAGCTGCTTGAACAAAATAATTTAATAAACACCTGGCCATAGTATTCACCATAAATACTCAGACCTCATGGTCCATAAATATTGCAAAGCTCTTCCTAAGTCACAAGATTTCCCATGGGTAGTACATGGCTAACAATTCTTGCCCTTGAAGATATGTAGATGAGATCTGTCTTGTTACCACTTTTTATGCTAAAGTTACTGAAGTTGTTTTGCAGAATGCCACTGCTCCTAATAGTTTTTGCCAACTATGCTATTGCCAGATGCAGTATAACAATACTTTCCTGCAGATTTGAAAATGGTGGGAAACAGCAGATAACAGTATTTATCATGAAATATGCCTCAGCATATGCCTCTGAACATGTCTTTTTAAGACCATATGGAGTATAATTGGTGCTGAACAACATTGAGGTGTTTTGTGAAAAGTAAAGGCTAAGCATTATAAAGAGTCATAAAATCTAAAAGAATGAGGCAAATGTAAGAAATGGGAGAAAGAGGGCGGTAGTGAATACTCTGTCTTGCTCTCTGCATAACCTGAAGTGAGAGACCCCAGGATTTTTCGTAGATTTCTCTTCACAGTAGGGTTAAAATAAAGAAATTCAGCAAAACAGTGGCAGGTAGTGGATATGGAAGATGGTGTGAGTAATTGGAATGAAGCAGAGACAACCTTGTCATCCACTGAGGGCACCCAGGACAACACTGGCATTTATAGCTGTGCATAATGTCATTAATCACAGCAAAGGTAAGAATGAATTTCTTCCTTAAATATGAATTTCCTCCTTAAATATGAATTTCCCCTGTCCTTAAAGGACTGTAGTCAAAACTAAATACCTTTTATTTGTTTAGTTGTTAGGATAGCTTATTTCCAAGAGGAAAAATTCCAATTTAAATTAATAGAGTAATATGCTAAAATTTAAATTCCTCATGATTTTATTGATTTTAATCATGAACTGCAACTGAATGTAGGAAAAAAATTACAAACTATAAGTGACTGAAAATTTTCAACGATATGAGGGATCCAATTTTCTCTGAAGAAAGAGAGAAATTTTCAGTGAGCGTGTATATAAAGGATAGCAAATATTCATTCCCCAGAACGAGAGCTGTCCCTAAGTGCTTCTTTATACTGCTGAGAATGGGCTGAAGAGAGTTTCTGCTGAGGACTGTAGATTCTTATCTGCCTAATTGAGCCATCATTTGTTGACATGAGGGAAATCATGTGACCTGCCTTTAATGCATTTCACAGTTACAGCAGAAGTAGAAAATGTAGTTCATGGAAGGGGAGCAGAAAACGTTAAAATTTTTTAGACTATGGAATATTGTGAAATTTGTATTGCAGCAGAGTCAAATGTTTGAACATTAGAACGGTAAATACATTAAATAAAATCATCAGATTCTAATTATCTTGAAAACATTGAACTTCTTTCTATTACAAAGTCCACAGACCTTCAAAATATGAATTTAATAAGTTCTTAGTTTTATCAGTATGATGATAAAATTGTCAGTAAAATTGAAAGCATGTGTCATCTTCCTTTTCTTTTGAGCAAAAATGTCATTATAGTAATCTGCCCAATTGCAGAGTTGGTACCAAATGTTGTACAGTGGTAAAAGTAACAACTGAAAACATCCAATATTATGATTTAGTAGATAGGTATCAGAAGAGGGTATTAAAAACCCCTGTAATTGGAGGTACATTCTCTGCTTTATTCAGTCACTCTACCATATCAATTTTATATTAAACTTCAGTCATGCTCCCCAACCAAATATCCTATTTTATAGAATGTAGAATTACAGGCTTAACAGTTGTCTTGTTGGGTTTTTTTACAGCACTAGGTTGAATTGATCTCATCTGTAAGAAAAGCTAATTTCAATTTTGTTTTAAAAAGAAGAGATTACTGGCTGCTCTGTTGGTAAAGTGACAGCATAGGTTGGAGGAGAGAGCAGCAAAACCACTTTAGAATTACATCTGGAAATTAACTGAGGAACCTGAGATTGATAGCACTGTGGAGACTTCTTTACTAATGAATAGATAATCTGATTGTGTCTGCTAATTTTCATATCACTAGCAGTCATGTCACCACTGACCTGGCAGGAAAGAGTGCCAGAAGAGTGCTCCAGTCCTTCTGCAACTGCAGATGTGTGTAGGAAATCCTCTACGCTGAAAATAGTTGGCAGCTGGAAGAGTATTGTATGTGCTTCTCTTGTTTTAGTCTTGTCTAGACATCCACTTGTGGCTGCTGTTGGGATGTGATACTGGGCTAGGAAGGACTTTGAACTAATAATTTACTGTTGCAGCTTTTAGGTTCAAAAGATTCATGGCTTGCACCTCTCATTCTTGGTTTTTGACCTAGCGCGAGAACTGGCATGGAAACAATAATGAAAAGTAAGACAAAAGCGTTAGAGGTTACAAAGAAAAGTATAAATCTTTAGATGTTGGGAAAAAATTCTCCTGGGCATGTTATAACATAGTGTCTTTCTCTTTTGCATAAAAAGAATATACATGCTTTAATGTTTTATTTTCAGAAATATTGTGATAAAGTTAATATAGCAGAATACAGCTTACACATTGGTGAACCATGGTAGAGCATTTACTGTGTTTTCCACACTGTTCGAGCTATTGGTTTTAGATTTGAAAATAGATTTTGTTAAGCTATAATTGTTTTAAACTTGTGTTACCAATTAGAAAGCGACTCAACAATTAACATCTGCCCTGAAGGCAAATGTTTTAGTTCTGGTGGTACAATGAAATAATATCTAAGTAAGTAGAAAATTCCAGGGTGAATTTAGACTTTTACATGTAGAAGACAACACCCAGCATGTTACCCAGGACGTGAATTCCATTTTCTTAGCTGTAGGCTATAAATGGCCATAATACCTAAAAAGCTGTAATTGAGTCACAGTCAATATATATTTGAGCTGCTGCAGTCATCCTTGCCTCCTTGTTTACTCATCTAGAGAAACAGTTCAGACCTTTGGACAGAATCCATGATATTTTGGTGCTGAGTGACATTTGCCAGGAAGGAAGAGTATTTCCACATTTCTTGCCATTTTCCTCATTTCAGCCTAATTATATTAGAATGGAGCAAACCTTAGACTTTGCTCTTGCTTGCTCTTTTTTACTCATAATATGAATATATTTGTGCATATGCAACTGATGCATCAGTTGGAATTTGGAAAGTGATTTTCTCCTCCTCCTAGCAATAATTAGGCAGTATTGTTACAGTAAGAGGTTTTTTTTTTCCAGAAATCTCTAAGCTCAGTCATCATCTTGTTTTTTCAATCTTATTGGTACCGTATATATATTACAATGCTAAAAGTAGTCACCGACGTTTTATTGTAAATAGACACTACTTAATATTGCATCAGTTTTACAACACTGTCTTGTCCTCTTCTTACAATTCAGATAGGTTTTCAATTTAACAATAGCTAGGTTTAAAATTAATAGAAAATACATAGCTTTATGTGGAATTCCTGGAAGCTGCTTCTACTGGTAGCTGGAAGACTCTTAAAACAAGAAAAACAAAATCAAAAAAATGTGATATTATTGTGTGTGGGGTTTTGGTTTTACCAATTCAAAATGCCTAGTGGAAATCAATTTCTGGTTTTAGTACAGCAAGAAAAGGGGGGTGAAGATCATAAGAACCTTGGTTTGTTGATATGGCCACTGGCAAAAAATTGGTGTTGCAGAGTGACTCATCTGTACCAGAAGGGCAGCAGTAGCCCACAGCTAAATAAAAAGAAATATCAGTTACTTTCTATGTACCCTTATGTTTTGCTTATGTGCATTAATTATTTTAGTTTAAATAAGATTAAATGCTTACTATGACCTCAATAAACTAAAAAACTGCGTTAGGCGAAATCTTACACAACAATCCTGTACAGATTATGGGCCAAATCTAGAATGTATTTATAGCCTTTCAAGCTGAAAATCTGTAGCTAAATATGGAATTTTGATGAAATGCATGAAGTATGTTAACTGTAAATTCTACATGAGTAATGTTTGCTTGGAGTTCTGTTTGCCTTCACTGATAAGTTTGCCTAGCAATACTCAGAAATGATGACTGCCCTGGAACAGATGATGGTTCAAAAATAAGCCTTGTGCAAATTAGGGGGAGTTAATATTTGCCTGATATGACAAATGAGTAAGAAGTTTTAGAGCAGGCGTAAAAGCCGTTCCCAAATTAAAATCTCTTGTTTAAAAACAATGAAAAGCTTTTAGAAATCCTGTGAAACATTCTGAGTTCATCTTCCGTGTAACGTTTATTGCCACAAATGTTTGAGAATATATTATAATAAACTATCCAGTTCTTCCCAGATGTTAAGGATTATTATTAATGACTCATTTGGCTTTGTAATTGCCATAAAATTTTTTCATTACCAAAACCTCTGATGAGAAAACAGCTTTCCCAAAATTTCTCAGTACACTGATTTTATATTGAACTTTATAGTTTGTTTGTTTTTCAAAAGCTCTTAGCTTGTAATGTCTGATATAAAGTGTTTTTTTGTCTAAAATTCATTGTAAAAGGGCACACATATGGTTGATCTGTCTTTGTTTTATTTTGTATAGCTTGTTTGGCATAATGTTTCAAATAACTAAATACCACAGATCCCTCAACCCCCAAATACTCTCTGCTGGTTTGTTAATAATGGGCCAGAAAAATTGGATTTCATTCTTTTGTCATCTTTACTCCCTCTTACTTGCCACATTAAAAAGATTGGTGCCATTTTGCAGCAAAGTCCTGGATTTTAAGTGTATGGAAGCAGAGGACTTAAACTGCAAGGATGGTTGGTTTAGTCTCCAGAGATTCTTTTTTTAAATCTCCTTCAAGATAATGTTCTCTATACTTTGTCATTTATTTTATAGTTTAATTTGCTTGTGTCACAAGGAAGATTTCTGTTGCTTGCTGTAATTTGATGTAAAATATAAAAATTCATCTTGTCATTCTTGGAATCCCTCCTGCTGATGAGCTGCAGGATTCGGTAGCCCACAGTCACGTGGGCCTTTAAAACTGAGTCATGGACCTCATAAATCATCTAAAGAGCTGTAATGGTACAATCTGCAGCAGTTGTCAGACAGAGGAGGTGTGACTTTTTTTCACAGTATGGAAGGAGATTAAATGAGAAGGGGCAAAGAAAAAGTTATAAGGGAGTTTAGAGTACCGTAGGTAATGCTACTCATGTTTTTATTCAACATATTGAGGATACTTTGTTAGGATGTGGGATACCTCATTTGGTTTACAGTGTGGTTTTCCTGAGAGGGTAACACTGGTTAAGCACAATAAAGCAAACAAATCATTTTCTCCAGACATATGTGGTTAGAGTTCAGTGATGGTTGGCGTTAGGAGCCCCAGACCAGCGTGGCTGATGTGCCTTGTGCTGATGTGAGTGCTGTGGTTGGTGGTTCGAATGTAGCAGTAAATCTAAGTGCAATTTTTCTCCAGTTTTGCTCATACTTTTGTTATATACATCACATATCTCTTTTATAAGAGATTATGTGCTAGTAAGATCACCCAAATATTCAATGTATCATGTTGACTATACTGCATAATTGCTAATTAAAATTTTATTAAAATTGTATTCAACAGTGAAATGTTCATAATGGATATTTGCATTTTTAATACAAATGTTAGTGAGTTTAATAAAAATACAGCTTGTCATCTGACTCCAGCAAGCTAATTCTAAAAAGGAAAGAAAAATAACTTTATTTTGGAAAATAAATTCTCAGATACTAACAAGTCAGATGCAAAATTAAGCACACCTTCAAGTTGCTGCTTTGTCGAAATGGATTTAGTTAGGGAAATTCCTGTGGATTTAAGTGAATTCTCCCAAGAAGTGGTGTACGTGACAGAAATAAAGAAAACTACTTAACTTGCTATGAAATGCACAACATTTATTATCACTTTCAAAGCTGGTATTTCATGCGGTTGTAGGTGTTTATGGCTGGCTCGAAAGCAGTTGGATAAGGCTGCTTTCAGAGGTGGCCGTGCTGCTCCAGCTGGGATGTAGCAGCAGTATTGACAGTTGGATTTAGCTGAATGGGAGTTGTGCTACTTTGAGCAATGCTTTGTTCAGGAGTACTTTGTGCTCTAATTGATCTTGATAGTTTAAGGTGCTCTCCAAACTTATAGGGACATAGTTTCATACAAATGTTCAGGCATGGGTTGGACAAAGTTACTGTCATTGATTTTCCTTTTAAGTTCAAAAACAAGAATTAATCTCATCCCCTCTAGTTGCTTTAAATCAATGCTGTTCATTACATAAACTGTTTCCCTTCCTTTTATGTCACTGTCATTACATAATCAAACATATATAAAACTGGGGATTAGATACTGTTTATTTTCTTTAAAATATTCTCTTCAACAGAATACAATAGAAATATAAATGAGAAATAAAACTGTGGAACAAAGTAAGAGCAATGTTTACAACACTTGAGTGAGCTGGTAGAGTACAGGAAGTGCTAAGGGAAGAGTAGGAGATCATAGCCATGCTATAGGGAAATATGCACAAAGTACTCTCTCAGCTTTCAGTAATCTGCAGCTCAAGGTCTTCCTCAGCTAAAGACAGTGGCATGTTGCTCAAGAGTTCTTGAGGTTTATCAGCTTTTTACAAGAAAATGTAAATAATAGGTTTTTTATCTTCTCCCTTTGTGGCCTCCTGGAGTAACAAGTCGTACACTTGAGTCATGTATGGATGAAGTATAATTTTTTAATTTTGAACTTGCCACATGTTTTATCGGATGTCCTTTAGTCCCCACAATATCAGAGACACTGAGCAATTGTTCTCTGAGTCCTTCCTGAAGCTCAAAGCGGGCTGTGGCTTCTAGAAAGGGTGATTTTGGATGAGGTGGTTGACATGGAGTAAGCGGTTACTGAAAGGAGAGTGACCCCATATGGATCTCGTTAGTGTGGGTAGGTTGTGAGGAAACACTTCTAACCTCTGAAGTGGAATAGGCTCACGTGTGCAAAGGCTGTAAAGGCCTGAGGCTTGCCTGCAGAAACCAGGGAATAGCAGCGTGGTGGTTACTGTACTGTTACATGAGTAGTGTTGAATGTACACCACATTGAGGGAGCTGCAAGAGGTACTTTCATTCTAAAAACATGCGTAAGCTCCAAGTATAGTCTTTCTATGAGATACCACGGACTACAGACTGTGTTGATGATTACACTTGAGGATCTTGGAGGTCTTTTTCAACCTTAATGACTATGATTCTTTTACAGTCTAGTTTACTGTATAAATATTTTCCAGTGTGGACAAGCCCTAATAGAGCAAGTGTACGTAGGTTTGTATTTCTGTTAGTAACTTTATCCTTCCATTTTTTCAATCTCATATAAAACATAGTATCTCTTAATTATATGATGCCACATGATTGTGGCATCCTGGCTCTAAATTTCTTAGTTCTGGTTATCTTACTCTGTTTTCATACACCAGGTCTGGCTGCAATCACAGTCCTGCTTCTGGCTCCCAAGAGCTGAACACTGTATTTCAGCTGAGGATGTATGACTGTAATTTATTCAGAATTATTTCCTGAATCTTGCTTTTTTTGCAGTTGCTGAGCAATGAGTTTTTCTCAAAAAGTTAACTTTGGGGGTGTATCTTGTTAGTTTTTTTCCTTTCCTAAAAACTCTAGTGATGGAGAATTTGAGATCAAAAGATACAAGAAAGAAAAGTCATTCATCTAGCTTTTGGGAGGGTAAAGACAAAAAGAATGAATCAATTAATAGCATGTGAGAATAGTCCCTGTCTTGAGGCCTGAGTCTGGTTTGGTGCTGCTGGTGAAGAAGAGAGCAAACTGAAAGACTCTGATCAGAAATCAGTTTGCTGGTTTGTAAGTGGCTTCTTATAGTTAAGGTTTCATGAAGTTGAAAATCCCATATGTGAAAAAAGAATATTAATCTTGCTTGTATTGTTTTGAATTGGTATTCAAAGGTTTTTTTCAAAATTGTTTTGTGGTTTTGTTTTATGTTGTTTAGACAATTCACAAAATGTTGCATGTGTGGGTATCTCACAAGAGTGTAGACTTGTACTGCTTTAGAAGTCTAAGACTATTGTGTATCCGGTAGCAGTAAGGTAAAACAAACAAACAGCAACAACAAAGAAAGCACCAAACAGTTGCCCCAAAACAACAAAACAAAACTTGGTAATTATAAAATGTGGGCTGCTACACGTGGCTTAATGCCAGAACAGTCAGTCATTTGCAAAGAATCAGTTGTGGCCTGAAAAGAATTTTATCACAGTGCCACCCTCCTACACCTAACCCTGGCAATTGCCTGTAGCTTTTTTCAAAATGAGGCTAAAAAATCATTTCATGTTTTCATAGCACCAAATAGTCTTACTCATGCAGGCTGTTTGTGCAGACCACTTATGATTGTGAGGTTAGATTTATAGATAAACATAACAAAGTAATCAACAAATACTTTCAAAAGAATATAGTGGGAAGCCGAGGAGGATGTGGTAGCCATGCAGTGATGCTTTGTGGCATGCTTTTTTTGTAGTGTTGCTCGTTTCTTAAATAGTCTGAGCGTGACTCCTGTGAAGTGTAAATGGGCTGTATTTCTGCTCATTTAATTTAATTTCTTTTTCTTTGAATATGGTCTTAGTGGGACCTCAGTAAAACCATGCTGGTGTTTTGCCCAGTCTGCCGTGAGAGCCTGCTCTAAAATTTTTTTTCTGGACAGATCTGCTAATCTATTTTGCCCTCAAAAACTCATTCACACCTTTTTAATGTCTGTTCTTGAATTACAAATATAGATTTGTCAGTGTAACCGGGTAGTGACTATGCACACAACCTAGTGTGAAATAAATTGTAATGTCCAATGTTTGCACTCAGGTTGAGCTCCCTAGAAGGGCCCTGTGTTCCTGTGCAAGGACATCTGTACATTTACTCTGCCAGGTCACTTTCTCAGCTCAGGCTGGCACTGGAGGTTACTTATCTGGAGTGAGGGTGGGCACACAGGGTACAAAATGGCACTTGAGCTACTGTGCCCTGGCACTGCTGTGTCTGGTGTGGGACAGAGGTTCCTGGAGCTCCTCCCAGGGTTAGCTAAACACTATCCCGTATGTCTCCTAAGCAGTTATGTTAAAGCTACTCAGTCCTTTTGGGGCACCTGATTATACGTGGCAAAGAATTAGAAGTCTAGTCATGGAGCTTGTCAGCATCCACGTTGAGAGGAGTTACATTAGCAGGAACTGAGTTGTTCTAGGTTGAATGTTATTGTATATTGTGTTATAAACATTTCTGCTGCAGCAAAATGCATCCAGCTGACAGTCTTCTTCCCTTACCACCCGCAGCACAGCACTCCAAAAGATAATGTTCACACTTAGAATTGAACTCTGAAATGTAAAAAAAAAAATTCCATCCATAAAAAGGGCTAATGGTTAACAGTAACATTGTTACCACCTCAAGAATTGTTTTTTTCTTGTAAATCACTGTTTGTGGTACAAGCCTGCTCATAAAGTTCTCAGGGGAAAATCTGGAGAGTATTTTCTTAAATATACCAAACAAATTGAGTATTCCAGTTCTTTTCTTTTAAAACAAATATTTTCTGGAAGACTAGCCTCTCACAAAAGTGGATATTGATGTGGTATCCATGTGGGACAGAAAAGGATTGTTTGAGCTCACTCAAGTGAAGTCTTCCACCCCTTTTGTAACAAATACAGACACCAGTAGATGAATGAGTGTTACAGCTGGTGCCTGTCGCGATCACATGTTCTGCTTATGGATCTTGTCTTACTCTAGACTTGATGTATTACAATAATTGAAGTAATAAACTTCACAGTGAAAGATTCAAGGGGTAAAAGATACAGCTTCTACTCAGGCTTGAAAAGCCTCCCTTTTATTAAACTGAGGGTTTGAGGTTTAGGACAGCAGTATTTCTGTGGCTTCTTTTAATGAAAAGACTGAAATGTTTGCTCTATTTCTAGTGAGTGTAGGTGTAAGAAGGCAGCATTTTGTTAAACACATGCAAATATAACAACATTCTGACAGGAGTAATGTTAATTTATAAAAATTTCCGTCACGTGTGAATAATAGATTAGGCTAAAGTCTCCCACTGAAGTTTCTACATGACATATCCTTTTCACAAAGGAACTTAATTCTTTCATAATGATGCTTTTAACTCTGGAAAAACAAATGAATAGGTCACTGAAATTGATGTCCTTCATTCATATTTTTCCATATAGTAGATCCAAATGGTTCTTCTTTCAAGTGACCTATGCCCTTTATAGCCTCAGTACTTTCATGTGTGGTCTGCAGCCTGTTACAGTAAGAGGAATGTCAGTGCTGTGGAGAGAAAGAGAGAAGTAACAGATGTCTGTGAATGCAAGGAAGTGTTGTGGAAGTAGAGATGGGGTGCAATGCTATCTATAGCTTTGTAGAGATTTCTATGGAAACTTGACACTTCTGGAGTGCTGGCGTCCCATGCCAGTGTCTCAGAGCACAATACCTGCCTATTGTAGGAACCCTGCTTATCAGCAATCCTGACATCAGACTACATATTTATTTATAGAAAATGCAAGGTCTCAGATTCAGCAAGTCTTCCATAAAACAAAACAAATCCATCCCTAAAAGAAAGCCAAACCCAAAACCCATGGGGAAAAAACCCCAAAACCTGAAGAAAATTAGTTTACCAATTAGTTTATATTCCTTATTGTTACTTTCTTTTTGTGTGTTTTTTTGTTGTTAGTGTAATATTCTACCTTTTCTTTTAATAGTGGCTTTTTCATACATATGCCACTTCATAGATGAAACCACTGTTAATTTGTCTTAATTTAACTTTCTTGTGAAGTTGATGCTCTTATTATTCTTTAATAATGCATCAGCATAAATTATTTCTGTGGAAGTCAGTGGAAAAGATTATATTCTGCTCCATAAGGCTGCCTAGGATAAATAAGCAGGTGTGACTCTACATTTTCCCTTTGAATCCTGTGGTTTCCGTGTGTCTTAGGAGGAAAACATTGACAGGAAAAACACATATAGGACTAAGCTCTGGTTCTGTCTCCCTAACAATCTTCATCAATTGGTGTAGATTTTAAAGGAGTTAAATGCCAGTGATGTGTTGTTTAGCAAGTTTGCTTTATCCTAGAAGCAGGTAGTCCTATTGTTGCATCAACTGGTGCAATGCACCTCCAATTGCTTCCAGGATAGTTTCAGTACATGAATTTAGGTGTGGTTTATAAAAGTACTGTTTTACTTGAGTGAGGCTAGTCTGAAATCCTGCATTTCTCTGGTGCTAAGCTTGTTTGTCCCTGAGTTGCAGTATGTCTCTGCCATAGCATAATGTATTCAGGAGGAACTACTTGATCTTGGGGACTTAAAAGCAAAAAGAACACTAGTAGCAATATTGAAATCCTTCCAGAAAAGATCTCTGAGAATTGACTATTATGAATGGGTTTTGTTTTTTGGGGTAATAATGTGTATTTAAGGTGCAATTCATAGTGAGGGGATCTTAAAATAGATTTTGGAGGTTTTTTTCTTTCTGTTTCCTGGACTTTTGAGCATACTGTAAGGATGAAGATGGAATTGTTGTGTGTATGTTAGGTCCTACTGCAGTGCTGGTTTTTTTCAGCATCCAGTCTTGTACTACAGAAACTACTAGCAGAATAATGTATCTAATTCTAATTTGTGAAAAGCTCAGTTAAAATCTACAAAGAAAAGCATCTGGTTTGTTACAGGCTTTCTGAACGTTTGAACAGCTGTGTGTGTGTTTCAGCTTCAAGCTGATCTCTCAGAAATGTGTAAATGCATGCTTTACACAATTCTGTCATAAAATTCAGTTGGTTGCATTACTTACGTGCCCTTTTCACAGCATTCTCTCACCTCCCACTCATCTCTAGCAAACCTCTGTAGTTTTCCCTACTGATTAAATTGATGCTTAGAGATGAGTAGAGAGTAGTGAGCTGCAGGCTATGCATCTTGTGGAGCTGATACGACCTTTGAAGGCTGGTGGTGGTGATTTGTGGGTGGGCTCTTTATTTACCTGTTTGAACCTGGAGGTGAAGTTGGCATTCAGAAATAGCATGCAGTTCTCAGCATGTGGTATGGAAACCTGAACATGAATCATTAGAAGAAGGGAGCTGTCTCTCCCTTTTGTGCTGGTTTTAGATTTGAGCTGGTCAATAAACTTCCTGTCCTGTTTACTTTTTCAAACTAATAATTTTGCTTCATGATCAGGTGAAGAGTGCCTTAGTACAGGAATAAACATGTAAACCCACCCATACATCTTTGGACCAGTAATGTTACAGAGGTGAAGTCTGAACAGGGAGCCAAGACAGTAAGTGGGTTTTTTTCCAACTGCAGGGGTGTACTGAGTGCAACAAACATAAAAGGCAGAAAGGATTACATGAGCCATAAAAACATTGGCCCAAGTAGGCACAACTGTTGATCTAGAGTGGATGGAAATCACATATATTATCTTCCTCAGATTTTCTGACTCAAGGTTCATGTAAATGTTATTGTTATTCAGTACTTAACTGTGAAATTTGCTAAGATATTTGATCCTGCGTTTTTAATGATGTGATATTACATGCATTTAAATGTATACCACATCAAATGTATACCACACTCCTTAGTATAGACTGTCTGATGGGAAAGGGAACTAAAGAAAACCTTCCCTGTCCTGACATAGTTAACACAGAATTCCCTGAATTCCTGCCTGTAGAGTAATACTTCGTATCAGACTGTGGGTTCTGTTACTATAAATGTTAAATTGCTCTTAAGAATGCCTTACGTATTTTATTGCAAGGCTATTTGCGTATAAAGATGTTACTGAATTTGCTGCTTGTTGTTCATTTTCACCGTTGAAATCCAATTTTAAGGCTTGGGGTCAGCATTTTTCAGTTTGCAGAACTGTAATCCTTGAAAAATATTGTACATAAAATAGCAAGCTGTTTTGTATTTGTGAGAAGCTGAGAAAGTTATTACTCCAGCTTTTGCCAAGTAAGATGACTAAAAAAAGAAAAGTTTATCGTAGAGGATTACGAAAGGAACAGATTTATGGCAAGTGTCTGATATATACCCAGTATCCTCATGTTCAACTAAACCAGACTTGCCCTGGGCCTTCTGGGGCACAAAGCCCTTAGCAAGTAGCTTTCGACAGCTTTTTCAGGAAGCAATATTTTTCTTCAGAAGGAGGGTCACTTCACTGTTTTTCTTTTTCCTTCTCTCCTGTCTTATCTTTTGAGTTCAGGAAATATTTTAAATTTACAGCCAGCTTTGAAGACATGAAGCAAGTTCAGCCCCAGAAGTATTTCCTGTTATGGCATTAATCTAATTCCATGAAAGTAGAACTGATTTTTCATCTGTAAAGTAAAGTGCCTGGAGCAGCAGACCATTACTCTAGGTTATCATGATAAAGAGGCTTAGTTTTGACACCAAAGTGTTTATCAGCCTAACCAGGGGAAGATTTCATCCTTTTTGTTGAAAGAGATATTAATGGATTATAGTATTTCTTTGCTTCATGGAGACAATGAGTTCATATTGAAAATGTTGACCTGAAATAACAATGTTCCCATAACATATTATAAGTTAATTTATCTGGAAAGCTACCAGTACCTGGGGGAACGAGTTGTAAAATGATAATATAGTGAGCGAGTGTGTCCTAAGTACACTATAGTGATAATTTCAGAATTATAACATAGTTTTAGATCTCTGGCTGGAGCTGCTGTTTGCTTTATGGTTTCAGTGATGCCTGTGAGTGCAATTAGTCTGATCTGACTCATTTTAGGGGTGTTGCAAAATATATTGAATAATAGCACTCAGATACTGTAGATGAGAACAACTTTCCCTCCTCTTTCAGTGGCTGAAATGATGTTGCCTTTATGTTTCTAACAGTGCTTAAAGCATTCAGCATTTAACTAGAAATGTGCAACAACTTGTACTGTATTCATTATTTGTAAGACTACCTTTTCCAGCGTTGAAGATTTTTTTAGTATTAATGTTTTAAAGAGATAATTTGAAGTTAAATTCGTCTGTAAAACCTATTGCCAGCTTGAAGCCTTGACTGTATCCTGAGTGTGTAACTGTACAAACTACCTGTGCAAATCTGTTTCAGACTACGGGAGCTGTAAGAAATCTGAGTGCACTTCTTCCCTGCTCTGGTTCCGGTATCTATATTTAGGTGTTATCTTCCCAAATTAGCATTCATCTTCATAATTGTTTGCTGTCACTTTAGAACTATGGATGAAGTGTATTCACTGGTCTTGTGAATGTTAATATAATAGTAATTTTTACTTCATGTGTAATGAATACGTTTTGATACAGGAGTGCCTAAGGACTAGGAAGTGATGCATTTTTTCCTCACTCTTCCTGACCTCTTGGGAAGCATTGCCTTTGGTTTGCATGGGGAGGCAGGAACCTAAATTTGTGCAGCCAGCAGGGAGGAGCATGCCCAAGACAGAGATGGCAGCTGAAGCAGGGTTCTTCAAGCACAGAAAAAAACAGAGATGCATGGGCCAATTAAGCTGTAAACACTCAAGGTTACAGGAATCCCCAAGAGTGACTTCAGACTTGAAGAAAACTCCGTTAAGAAGCAGAAGGAAACATGAGTCTGAGTCTGAGTAATTTTCAGGGATGGCAAACCATGAGCCTGTGGCTAGTGTGAAGGACCAGAGTAGAGGGAGGGCAGCAGGATTGTCCTCAGGATCAGCAGGCCTTGAAAGCCTCCTAGCTGAGAGGGAATAGCAGTGCAGTCTGCTCTGCTCTTCTCTGTGTACCATCAAATGCCAGCCATATAGGTGTTTGTTCCAGAAAAGTGTCTGGGCCCACCAGCACTAATTGTCTTACACCTTCAGGCCTTAAGCTATGAATTCTGTATCAATTCATTTGGTCATTTGAAAAAAAAAATTGCTAAATGGCATAGTGTGGTTGTATAGCTATTTGCAAATTCATTATTTTTAAAAGTGCTTGCTACATTTCCATGGCAGATAATATAGTCTCAGTCTTAAAAACAAGAAAGCAATGTTTTCCCATCTCTATATCTAAAAAAATATTAGGAAATTTCTGTGACTTGCTCATGGAGAGTCTAGTGTATCCCAAGCATGTTCTCCCTGTCCTTAATTCATGTTCTCACTTGTCTACTATTATAATCTCTTGGGATGCACTCTGAAGTGAAGCAGGGAACTGGGCTGAGTGAAAAAAACCAGAAAATAAATGTTGGGGTTTTAGCCAGTCACCTAGCAACCCCACAAACAGTTCTCCCATAAAACTGACCATGGTTTAGGGATATTGATGAGCATTTGGGGAAGGCAGAGGTTCGGAGTTAATTGCCCTAGCACCGCTGATAGTAAAAGTGTGCAAGTAATTGTGGTCTAACCGTGTATTTCACATTTACATTTTTAACAATGAAAAAAATATATGTGTACAGTACATTTATTGACCCCGATTTCAAATACCATTAAGCTTGTAATTTATTATTTTGGACTTCCAATACATTAATGTACTGCTTAGTCTTAAAAATATCTTTTTATTTAAATGTGGGTAGATGCTGGTGTAGTAACTGAGTAACAACTGTTATATACACAGAAAGTTAAATTTGAAAGATTTCAAAGAAATGTGCCTATTATAATTTTGCAATTTGGCATAATTATGTAAAAATTAATATTATTTGGTTTGCTTGTTTTGTTGTTTTTTAAAATTCTGTATAAAATTGGAATTGCCTTTGTTTCTGCATTATCCGTTAGGGCAGGTCTGTAGTGGTGCATTCATTCTGCAGTAGATCTTCAGCTTCAAAGGCAGTGTAACAAGCCCCTTGAGCCACTTTTCCCCACGGCTTTCCCAAACTGCAGACTGGAAGTCTGCTGGGGGAGGGGATGGGAGCATCTGGGCCTGAAAGGATGGAGCACTTTCAACTCTATGTTCTGTGCTGTAGAACAGCTGTTGAAAGAAGGCAACCACCACGCGTTAGAGCAGCAATTAGCGCTGCTCTGGCATATGTTGAAATGCTCTCGCCCATCCCCTGGGAAAGGAAAAAAATTGTGTGAGATGCAAAGGTAGATGTCCTTTCTCCATTGTGTCTCCTGTGTGATGCCTTCCTGAGATGGCATTGTGACTTTAGTCTATTCATCTAATTTCTGTCTTTTGATATTTTGAGGAACAGAGAGGTGAAGAGTAAGGAATTGATGATTCCTCAGTTTATCGGTAGACTTTTTGCATATGATCAATATTTAACAGCTTTTACTGAAAAGTGTTGTCTCTGAATTTCCCATGGTTTCACTGAAGGAAGGAAGGGAAGGGGAGTTGTGCGTTATTACAGGAAAATTATGTCTGCTCTAAAACTGCACCTATGGTTTCAATTAGTCAAGTCTCAACTATAATAGCGTAATGAGGAGGTGGGGGTAACCTGGGTAATTGCAAATGTGACTAACACAAAACATATGTAAAATTAGATTGCAAGAGCCTCCATTGAGAGCTTAATGGTAATAAAAGTCCTCTGATAGCCGTTGGTGTGCACAGAAGATCCCATCCAGTTAGACACGTGGAGCAGGTAGACGCTTGCGTTGCTACAAGGGACTGGTCCAGCTGGGTCACTGCTGTGCACAGCCAGCTCTCTGGCCAAACCCGGCTCCAGCAGGCTTAATCTAACCATGGGTGATGATGAGCAGCAGGAAGCTGCCAGCAACAACATTTTAGAAGTGAAAAATACCTTTTGTGAGGAAGGGAGTATTTTTTGGAGAAGACCGTCGGTAACTACTGAATTGGTTTTTCAGAACTGTTGTTAAATAAGCCTTTCAAGTCTTTTTTCCTTCATTATTGATAACTGATAAAAGCTATCCTGGTAAGATATATTTGTTTCCGACTTTCCCAGTATCTTTGTGTTTAATAAATACAGATGACTTTAAGCTGCAGCTTTGTGGCAATCAGAGATGATACAATTGTATTTCATCCTTCTACCAGAAAATGCAATCTTCATATGTAGTGTGATAGTTGAAATGTAGAGGCAAATTGTTCCCTTCCTGTATGTTAATGTAGAAGCAGCATGTATGACTCTGTTCACATCTGTAGCAAATATTTGTATTTGGTCATATCCCTACTTTAAAAATAAAATTTTCTAAAAAAAGGTAATTTTGGGGGGCAGAAAGTTGAAACTGAAAATACAGTTAAGGTACAAAAATATTTTCTGTTGGTTTGGTCGACAGCTGTATCTATTACCACCTTATCTAAGGTCAAGATAAAAACATACCTATAATGTTTCCTTTTCTTGAAAAAAGGAGTATGTTTGTCTTTTAGAACACATTGTCTGAGGATTCTAATCATACACAAAGGAATCTCTGTATTAATATTTTCCCTAGCAAGTAGTTAAACATTTTGGTTTAGATTATTAGAGATAATCCTGTTGTTCAAGCAATCTCTGAAGTTTCTAGGGATTTACAGTCATGTAAGATGGAGATTTTACCAGGAAAATTTAGTAGAGACTATAATAAAACAGAATTAATGAATGCCTGGCTAAATATAGTTCACTAGGGAGAAGCTGGTATGGCTTCTGCAAAGAGAAATCCGATTTGTGCTGTTAGAAGGGCTCAACAAACCTGGGGGTGAGGGATATCCAACTAATACAGCTATGTCTGCATTAGGAAGGAATGCCATACAATAGGAGCAATTTTCAAAGCAAAACCATGCAGAGGATCCATGTTATGTTTGGTGTGGAGGAGCAGAGGCACTTGGACTAGCTCTCAGCTGCCCAGCAGGACTACAAAACAAAAGCAAACTAAACAATATCCAACCCAAAAATTAGGAATCATAAAGCAAGGACTAGAGAAAATGGATCAGAAGACAAAAGATCATTAAGTCAGCAGTGAAATCCACCTTGGATAATGCTGATAGTTCTGTTCTGTCAATTCTAAGAGGCTGTAATAGAAATGGAAAAAGTTCAGAGAAAGGCAATAAACAAAGATAAAGAATGGTTCCTGGAAGAGGTGGAACACAGAACACTTTCTTGAAAAGTAGCAGTTGAAGGAGGAAACTACAGAAGCTGAAAAAATCAGTCATGGTGTAAGAGGATACATAAGATTAAACGGCTCACTCTCTTACAGGGTGAGACTAAAGTGTTACTTAGTCGAGCCAGTAGAAGCCAGATTTAAAAAAATACAGGTAGTAGACAAAGCATAGCTTTGACAAAGGTGTTTGTAGATGCAGAACGTTTGCTTATGAGATGAGTTCTTGAAGGATGGACCCACAGAGTATTGCCTTATATGAGAAATGACAGCGTGCTCAGGAAATTTTTTGAGCTGGAAACAACTGGAGGGTGAAAGATTACATGGGGAACGTGAAAAATGCTGCGTGCCTTGTTCTCTGTTTTCCCTATGTGTGTCCACTCACAGCCATTAGTAAAGAGAGGACACAGGACTGGATGGATCTTTGTACAGGTATGTACCTGTGCTCAGTATGGAAAGTTGTGGCTTGTTTTCCAGAATGTTCTGAAACATTTAAAAATTTGCAAAGAATTGTTATTCTGCAGAGCGACTTCCCGTGTGTATGGAGCTGATAGGAGCAACTGTGCTACTCCTTGTTTCCATGCTACTTTTGATTTTGGTAGAAGTAATAAGTTTGCTAACACGGACAAGTTTGGGGTTTGGGCAGAATAATACACATGTAAACACCTGATGCTCAGCTGTGTGGGAAAATACAACAGTTTGCATAAGAACAAATGGAGAGCTGCAAACTACCCTTTATGTAAGCCCCATTATTTCATCCAACAGAGCTTCCATTGGAGTGAAATATCTATTTTTGCAGGGTAAATACAATTAATAACACTAATTTAAATAGTATATATTGCCCATCACCTCTTGCCAAAAACCTGTGATTGGAAAAATCTTTAGCACAAGAAAGCTAAAATCCAAAATTAAATTCAGATGTTTCACTGTAATGGCAACAGATTGTTCAGCTTTGAGTGAGTTGTGCAAAAACTACAATCGTAGAATATCCTGAATTGGAAGGAACCCACAAGGATTATCAGAGTCCAACTCCAGTGCACAGGACACCCCAAGAATCACACCATGTGCTTGAGAGCATTGTCCAAACAATGAACTCTGAACTTTGGCAGCCTTGGTGCTGTGACCACTTCCCTGGGGAGCCTGTTCCAGTGCTCTGGGTGAAGAACCTTTTCCTGATATCCAACCAAAACCTCCCCTGATTCAGCTTCAGGCCATTCCCTCAGATCGTGTCACTGGTCACCAGGGAAAAGAGATCAGTGCCTGCCTCTCCAGCTCCACTAGCGTTATTACTAGCATTCTTCTTCTGTTGCACCTCAGTTGTCACTGAATTAAAAATTATATGGGGTACTCTGAATTCCTTTTGAAAAGTTCCTGCGTGAGCATCTGCCTGTGGCTGTTCTTTACACGTGTGGTTTTGAAAGATATCTGTAATAGCTTAAAGTGAGACAGCATCCCTGAAATAGTGAGGCATGTTTTAAAGCATGTTTCTCTGGTAGAATTGTCTGTATATGTGAAGCTATCACTGCTCACTGGACTTGCCATTTTTATCAGTGTCTTTGACCATCAACCATGTAATTCTAACTCTATTTCATTTATTGTCCTGTCTCAGCTCGGGGATTTCAAATCATAAGGGCATGACAAAGAGGCTTGATGAGTGCCTGTTACTCATCTGATGCTGTCCTATGTTGGGGTTGGGCAGGGACTCTGCAGCCGGTGAGGGAGATCAATGTGCCAGTCCCACAGCATGCATTTCTTCCTCAAAAAAAAATCTTTTGTGCTTCACACATTTACTGGCTTCTATTAGAAAGTTTTAATGTGTTTTGTTTACAATGCCTTTATTGCTGTGTGTGTGATTGCGTTGCACTGCTCACAATGCATTTATGTCCTGTTTTCTAATGGGAAGATAAGTATATATATATTTATTTCCGCGAGGTCTCAGGTCAAGATAAACTTTTCTGGGCAATTTGAACATGACCATTTTAGTAATCTGTTAGCCTTTGCTCATTATGAGGTTGTTGGTTTTTTGGGGGTTTGTTTTTGAAACAAAAAAACCTTAAAAGACCAAGAAACCAAACACTGTAGAAATTAATGCTTGCTGGATATTCATGATGTCTGGTTTTTCTCATAATGAGAAAGCAGCTTAATTGTTTTCAAGTAAAATTTCAGATTGTTGGATTGAAATTTGAATCATTTCTTCAGAAGTAGAAATGGAGCATACTCTTTCTCTTAAGATAATGACATGCATGTGCTCATGACTGATTCAGTGTTTTGATCTCAGATGCTCTGAACATCTATCATGTAGCTACTGTCATATAAATTACACATTAATGCCACCAAGATTTATTCCAAAAATAAATTTGCAATAGTAAAAGTTCCCCTCACAATAAAATATTAAATAAATAAAATATTTTTTAAAATGTACTCTATTACTGGAAATGTAATTAAAAAACCAAAAATGCTACCTACCTAAACGTACCAAGCATCTGCATCTCATCCAGCTTTCTGCTAAAAGCTTACCCCTGATTTAATGGAAATATTTGAAAAGCTTACAGAATTATTCATTTAGTGAATAAAAAAATCTTGATCTTTTAGAATCCAGTCTTCTGCATTTGGTAAAGGATATGAGATCCATTGGTTATAAATTTTATATTATCTGTCTGATATTTTAAGATATTAGTGAAGATTTCACTAACCAGTGAGATTAGGTCATGAGGACACTTGTTACTTTCAGTCTTATTACAGGAAAACACATTTCAACTGAGCCCTGTTGCGTGTGCAGGTTTCAGAGCCAATGGAAATATTAATATATATTTGAATACCTCTGTGTTCACAATCCTTGAGCTTAATTTTCTGTTTCTAGACACTTGCACTGTTTTATAAATGCTGACATGTTATTGACTAACAAAAGCAGAAAGGGGGACTTGCAGCCAGGAATGAGGAGCAAGGCGAGGGGGGAAGATGGGCAAGTGAGGAATACAGAGGGTATGTCCTCGACTTAAAATATGAAATCACACCAGAAGTATTCATGGTGGTGAAGCTGACGCTTCGAGAACATTCCAAAAAACCCAAGTATATAGGAAAGAAATATAACCCCTAAACATTTTTTTAGGCAGGGTGTGCTCCATGGGGGCAAGGCAGAGGAACGTTCTTAGGGTAGGACTGTTCAGAAGACATTGGGAACAACAGCTGCTTAACTGCAGCGTTTGGAATGACCAATCGTGGCATTCATGGCAATAGCCATCGCTCCTCCTTGAACACGAGGAGGTACCAGGAGCTGCTGCATATCTGTGGGAGATTTGTACAGCTATCCATGGGGGGAATGCTGCACCAAGTAAATTGAGCAGCTCTGATTCAGTGCAGTATGTTTCTTTTTTTATTTTCTTTTTTCTTGTAGCTAAAACATGAAATTGAGAGAAGAGACATAATTGTTACGTTATTTACAGTGACAGAGGAGGAAATGGAAAGGCAATAGGGAATTTATGGAGGTTATAAAAACAGTAGGTAACTAACAGGAAGTTTGTCTGTGCTCTTAATTACTTTGCTTGTACCTTGTATCTCATTCACTTGCAGTTTTTCTGAAGTTAGTATTTTAGGATAGGAATTGAGTCAGCCTTTATGTATAGATCACCTGTACTATAATGAAGTTGCAATCTAGATCAGAGACTTTGAACATTACCACAACATGAATAAATAATAAAACATTATTAATAAGAAACAGCAGCCCATCTGCACAGGATGCACAACTACCCTAAATTCTATATACGTAAAGTGTAGATGAGTTGAAAGCTTTAGGTTTCATGAGTTACTGCACATTTCTGATGTAGAGAAAATTTCCTCAATCAATAAAAGGCTTTGTCATTGAAAAAGAACTACTTTTGTATTCAAATATCTATTAAAAGAAAAAACACGTATATTCTAACAAAAAATACAAGTTATCTGGATCTAGCAGAACTTCCTACTTTTGAGATTTTAAATTATTAGACTGTAAGCATTCCAAGACAGAAGCTGTTGGGTCATTTCTAATTGTAAAGCAGTAGCACTATGAAATCTGAAGTAATATTCATCATACAAAATAATTTGTTCAGAGGTCTTACCTTCCTTTATATTCCTTGCTGTTTTGAAATGTGAAGATATCAGGCATCTGACAAAGGAAAATATCAGATGTCCATGGGTAGAAACACCCTAATAAGCACTTAGCAGGATACTTAATGATTAACTGTGTGCATTAATTAGTTACGAGTGTTATGTATCATTAATAAATCTATACTTAATTACAATATTATATACTGGATATTTGTTTTATGGTTAATTACATAACTAAAGCACTCATTTACATATTTGCAAGTAAGTGATGATTGCAGAGTAATTATTGTTAAATTTATTAAAAGGAATTGTTAACTGTGTCATTGTAACCTGCCTCTTTCACTCAGCCTGAGACTGAATGAAACTTGTGGTGGGGGAAGGGGGAAGATTCCTCACCTTGTTTATGTGTTTGCGGGAGAAAATTCTGGGCTGTAGTTTTTCCTGTGTATTTTTGGGTTAAGAAACATAATGCAAAACAAATTCAAAACCAGTAGCCCACTTTTAGCCAAGGCAGATAATACTGTTTGCTCCTAACTATGTGAGTATATTTTTTTTGCAATTTAGGATGTTGATAAATGAATAAGAAAAAGTGATCCTCTTGTGTATTTGGCAAAATGATGTCCATCTATGTACAGTTCCTTAAGAGAACAGATAAAAGCTACATGCATTTTATCTTTGTGTTAGAAGTGATTATACAAAATGTGCCTTACAGTCTGTTTCTGTCTCATTGAAAGTTGGACAAAGTCTCATTTAACTTCAGCAAAATCAGACTGTTATTGTTCTACACATAAGGAACTGTTTTTGTTGCTTAAGCTACTAAAATGCAGCTGAAAAAACTGCAGTTTCTTAGAACTATAAATTAAATTCTTCATCCTTTAGAGGCAGATGACTTGAGTGCCCACTAGTTTTTTTAAAAGAAAAAAAAAAGAGAAAAATCAGGTAATTTCTGTATTTTTTTGCCTATTCAGTTTTCTAAGAATGGCAATCAGTTTCATTCTTATTCAACAGGTTTTCTGCAATACATGTTCTTCAGTCATTTTCAGTTAATATCTCTGGGCTTACTTTGTGTAGTAGATAGCAGAAAATGGCATGTGCCTGAAAAAGCAATAGGAAGGTGTTTCACCCATGCTTGTTTCTGCTCTACCTCTTACCTCATCACTAAAAAGCTTGGCTTATTAGGCTACACTTAGGTTTTCCGTATGAAAACAAAGCAGTGGGTTTTGCACAAGCTCATTAGGACATTTGAGAGCTCAAAAAGAAATTAAATAAGGGGTGTTTCCTCTTCAGCTGTCCATCCCTTTGTAATAGTAAATAGTAAAGTTTATGATTCATTTTTACCAAAAAGTGAGTTGTTTCACTGCAGTTCTCGGTGCAAGTACGAAGTTCTCACAAAGTAGTGGTGGTGTGATGTTGACCCTTTTAATATGACTGAATGTTCAGTGGCAGATTAAAAGAAAGATGAGGAAGGTGACAAAGTTGGAAGCAAGTAATTGATGTGAGTCTTCTCTTAATTGCAAAATGTAAGTGTTCTCTCCAGAATTATTAGGAGGAAGAGGGGGAATGAGAAAAAGTTCGTCTTTGAGATGAAGATACTGAGTCTGGAGCTATGAAAGACACCTGCTTCCTGGTTGTACAATTAAAATTTTTCTCAGAAGCTTGGCTTGGAAATTTGCTGTTTGGTTTAATTCAATAACACTTGTGAAACCTCCTCAGCTTCTGTTATAAGTGCAAAGTATTAGTATTATTTGCCTTGTTGTTGACAATTTGTCCCAGGGATAAGTTCTTCAGCCAAAATTTCCATTTGTATTCATTAGTAGTTATATATATGATACACCCATGGGACCCATCCCTCCCTTTTTCATTGTGATGTGCTCTGAAAGGAAACTATGAATTATATTTCTGAAGGAATTAGGGGCATCTCCCAAGAAAATGTTCTGTAAAAATCCAGTTATATGTAACATTATTAAAAATCAAAATTCTGCTTTGCTGTCCCAAGACCAAGACCAGCTCATGGGGCAGTGCTTCAAAGAGATGATGGCTGTATGAGAGATGTCACTGTCAGGAGCTATTGGCCATATGAGCAAGAGCAGAGATCTGTTCTCTGCGTGTGCACAGGTACACACCGATGTGTCTGTCTTTCTGTTCTAACTGCAATCCTTCAGAGTCTCAAGCTTTGTTTTTCCTAAAGATACCAGGATGGTATCTACTTTATATATCGTTTGCAATTTGTTTTGAATGTAACTTCAAATTTTTCTTTATTATAATAGAAATCTGACTGTAATTTTTAAAAGAATTTTTCTGACATGAGACATAACATTTAGTTTTTAATATCAGGATACGTTCACACTAGAAAATGTTGGATTTGCTACTTTCAGCCTGCAAAGTACTCGTAGAGAAAGTTAAAGCAAACTTTGTTTCCTGGTCACACATACACAAGACTTAACACATATTTTAGATAAAGATAACAAAAAAACGTAATAATACATAATACGTTATTAACAAAAAAACCTAATTTATCGTCTGTCATTGGGGGGTTTTCAGCAGCCAGCAGAATTTGCAAGAAGCCAACACAGATGCAGAATTGCTGCAGGACACTATTGATTTTGCTTTCTCTCATCAATTGCTAATTAATTTTGCTGCAGTTTATGAAACACATATTGTTCTAGCTCTTGTTTTTTATAGTAGATGAGAATCTCTAGTTCAACTGAATTAAACTATTACAGCATTGTGAGATGGAGCCAGAAATGAAATCTGGCTTGCATGCTCAAGTATTGGAAGTCACGCTTTTTGGAAAGCAGCCCATAATAACTTAAAGCTTATAGAATTTAACTCCTTGCTATTCCTTAGATGCTCCAAGTGCTCCACTGGATGTCATGGCCCAGATTCATTAATGAAGTTCTGCCAAAGACCTTCTGTCTAGTACTCCCAACTGGCTGCCTCTGTTTCACAAGTGCTTTATCCAGTCCAACACAGTGAATGCCAGGTTTTGCAGCTTTTAAACAGGATGAGTCCAGCCTCACTATGCTGCCTCTGAGAAAATAGTGACAATAAACTGAATGGGTACATTTTTTAAAGTACAAATAACTACTTTAAGTAATAATGTTTTTTAAGGTGCATGTTTTAAAGACTAATTAGCCACACTGTCTTATCTTCTTTCTTTATCTGCTGGCCATTGGCGCATTAATGCATGAAGAAGACAGCTTTACTTCTCACTGTGCTGCTTCTACTAGTTTTATTTTTGAAGATGTTCAAAGAGGAAAAAAGTAGCCAAACTTCCATTCCATCTTTGAACAAGTCTATGCTGTTAAAAATCCATTCTCTGCAAAATCTAGAAGGTTTTTTTTGTACAGGAGAGAGCTGGAGAAAGTCCAAGTTTTGTAAAAGTATAATTTTTTTCCCTTTGTAAACAGGAGATGCATCTTCTTTCTTTTGGAAAATACTATAAGACTGCCTTTCATTTTGGTAACATATATTAGACACCTAAGAAAGGCACTGTAACAATGTAGATTTAGAACATTAATTTTTAACATAGTGAAGTTAAAACATTTTCTAGTGTTCCAGTCACAGATGGGATACAAGACTAGTTTAAAGGCTTTTATATGACTTGGTCTTTTCCTGGCAGGACATGTAACTAAATGAACAGCTAGCAAAATTTTCAACTGCCACTGGATTCTCAGTGCATACCGTTTTTACCAAATCCGTAATAATTACTGTGGAAGGTCATTCTACTCAAAATTGTAAAATAACTATGTAGTAAGACTATGGGTAAATCTGTTGAAAAACCAAAAGAAATCAGGTGATGGTTGGCTAACAGGGACTATGGACTTGTGCCATGGCCTGCACATAGAAGACGTGACGGTCATGACTGGCCAGCTAGTCCATAGAAGACCTTAAAATTAAACTGAATTCATTTCCTGCTTTACTAGCCTAGGTGTGCTAGTGTTTCCCTCAAATGAGCTTTAAACTTCTATTAAAACTTTCAGTGTTTCATAGTAACCAGAGGAAACTGTGACGACCATTGACCTGTAGACAGACAGAGTAGATCAGGTCTTTCAGAGTTCATGCTGCTGTTTCCTGCAATCTTGGAACTGTGGGCGGTACAAAAAATAACTGTGGAAGAATACTGAAGCATTACATACTCTGTTGAAGTCAAATAGCGATTATCACTGGCTTTTTAAAGGCATGAGTGGGAAAACAAATGTGAAGTTTCCTAAATGAAAATTTCAGTAAATTGAAAGAGAAGTGTAAGGGTTCAGTACTCAAAGCTGCTTGCGTGCCTGGTAATACTGATGGTCATCAAGAGTGGTGTCAAAAGTAGTTAATATCTTACGTGCCAGTATCTTTTTTAAAAGCCCTAGAGAGTGTCCAGTGTTATAAGGATGAATAAATAAATTTGTCCTTCTCTTTAATTTCAGCTGTTCTCTTTTCCTGGCCTCTCAAGCCTGCTCCTTTCTTATCCTGCTCTGCAGTTTGATGAGTCAGAGACCATGGCACATTTAGACATATCCCCTGAAATCCTTTCCTGTTGAAGTATTTGTTACATTGAAATGAGACTAGTAGTTTTCATGCTGTTGAGAAAAGCAAGTTTGGGGAGCACATACTGGGATTTTTCCAGAAAAGCACAGTAAGGTATGCTCCTCTTAGTGATAATCTAACAGTTGTGTACTTTATGGGTGAGGATTTCTACAACCACTAAAGGGCAGTGCATGCCACCTTATGATTTCTTTTCTGCAGCTGATGAACTGTCTGTCCTTGCTGTTAAGCAGATGGAGATAGAGCCCATTGCTGGGCTTTCTTTTTTTTTGAGAGATTTGTGAGCTTGATGCAGTTTTCAGCACATAAGATTAAAGGTCTAGTGTTGTGAGCAGGACATGGAGAGGAAAATTCTGCCCTTCTCTTGTTCCTGTTCAGAGGCCAACTGCCTTGTGCCTGTAGTAAGTAAAAGAGCTGATTGTTTTGGAAAAAAACATTTTTGT
Source organism: Pachycephala philippinensis (assembly GCA_013397055.1). NCBI lineage: Eukaryota > Metazoa > Chordata > Aves > Passeriformes > Pachycephala > Pachycephala philippinensis. Next base: position 135,939 of record VWZT01003779.1, on the reverse strand, counting down.
TGGCCAAAAAATTTACTTATGTTGTAAGAGGAATGCTAATTTCAGTACTGGTACTGAAACAGAAATACCGTGCAGATCTAAAGGTCTCATTATGCTAAACACAATGTGTGGTATTTACTGTGCTGTTGAAACTCTTAGCTTCAGTGATGAGTAAATATGATCAGGTTTTGGATGAAGCAAGTAAACAAACATAATAAATGAAGATGTTTGAAATCACGTTTCTTGTTTATGTATTCTGACAAGTATACTTTAATTATTGATCGAGATGGCAATACAGTAAATATGCAGTTGGTTACATTAAAAATTTAGCATTTTTCAACATTTAGCTGGCAGTATCCATAAAACATTCTTAGTGGTATGATTCTTTTACCAGTGTATTGCTCCTGTTGTACAATGTTAGTGTCTTTTTAAGAATAACTATCACCTTACAGTACACAGTATGCATGAAAATATTGTCTTAGAAGGACAAGACTACTCTGGATCATTGCACTGTTACGTGTGACAAGTATTGACCAAGTACATGATACAAGAAAGTGGAATATCAGTGCTGTGCTCAGTGGTTATTTGTTTAGTAGTTTGTTCGGCCTTTTGGGTTGCTTTTCTTTTAGTTTTCATGGTATATCAAATTTGAGGCTCCATTAGGATGAACTAGGGAAGTTGTTACTCTGATGACATATGGGAAATATATTTTCCTTCTATACACAGTAAGGAAATAAAATTCTGTAACAATTTAAACAAGAACTTTTTCTTCTGGGCAATTTTTCACAATCTGAAGGATAGCTTTTACTTCGGTGTCGTCATGTTTTCAACCAAATTCTAATGGCAGAAAAAATGAAAAAGACTCTTTTCTGAGTTTGACTGTGACAAGAATGCAAATGTGAAATAGATACTTAAGTATTTATCAGGGAGGATATTGTTAAGGAACACGTTCAGTGCTCGGGGTGCAGCTGCAGTGGGAGCTGCAGGTTGAGCTCTGGGTGGGAGCCCGATCAAGAGGCCGTGAGCTGCCAACACTTTGCATAATGAAGGGCTCAGGGAGCTGTGTCTGAGCCAGGGCATCGGTCACTCAGGGACACGGCGGGAGCCGATGACCCCGGCCTTCCCCATGCTTGGACTGGGAGGGTATAAAAGCCCAAGGGTTCCTTTGTCAGTGGTTCCTTCTTGGAGGCACCAGCTCAAATTGTTACTGTGTTATTTAGTTACTGCACCAAGATTAAACTGTTTGGAGGGTTTGGTCATCTGAGACTTCTGTGGGAAGCCTGGGAATGGAGCTGGGGAGGAAACCTTGTCTGCCCACGTGTGGTATGAGCAGGGAGTCCCATGGGAGCTGCCCGCTGTGAAGGGCCCTTGGTGCCAGCAGGGGTGGTGTAGGTGTGATGGCCAGAGCATGGGTGGTGTAGGTGTGATGGCCAGAGCATGGGTGGTGTAGATGGGATGGCCAGAGCGGCTCCTGGATGGTCAGACAGGGAAGTTTCCTGAACAGCATGCAGTCCAGTGGCTGCCAGCCTCTCAATCTCAGGTCTGATTGATTGGTAGGTCTTTATAAAGCATTGCCATGTTATGGAGTCCTATGGCATCCAGACTGATGAAATGTTGTACTTGGCTCAAGATTTTAATTTAGTTTGTCTTTTATAAGAAGGGTAGTATTTGAACTAAGTGGTGATAATGGGTTCCTTTCCCAGCAAATAGGTATTCCCGGAATCTGTATAGTGTGTAGGGAAGAGTAAATGACCAAAGGAAGCAAAAGCTTTGTGCATTCTGTACAGCTCTGCTTAAAAGGAACAGAGGCTTGTGAAAAAGTATCAACTCCAGTACCTGGTCTGCTTCTGTTAAAGCTAGTTATTTTTATTGAATTACTTGGAATAAACTAAAGACATGGCAAAGCAGTAAAGAAAGGGTATTTCATTTTGTATATTAATATGCTGAGGGTTTTTTTATTGGTGGATTGAGCAGCTGTGTTTTGTTTTCTCTTTATAAAAAATTTTCTGAATTCTTGAAAACAGTATGAAAATCTACCATTAGTGCTTACTGTTGAAGCTTTAAAATGGTGATAAGTATTTAAAAAATAAAAATCCGGGATCATCATAGTAAGGAAACAAGGCTTTGAGGCTTAGTTCAGGATCCTGCTGGAAGGTGGCTGTTTGCTGTACTCTCTATTCAGATGGTTTCCAGACCAGATTTCTGTGAGAGAAATTTCTGCAAGATAGCGCTATAGAGGTGACTTTGTCTTAGGAAAAATAAATTGCTGGATTTGGTCAAATTCATATCTCTCAGTCTTTACTACTTAAAAAAAATATTTTAGCAGCACATTAAGATAAAGCATGGTCCTCACATGTTTCTCATCCTATGGAGAATTGAACTGAAGTCAGAGTTACTGCATGCCTTCCTTTCAAGTCCTCTGCTTAACATTTGCTGGAAAGATTATTATTTTAGCTTAAAGAAGACATCCAGCACTGACAAATTTTGACCCAATTGGGAAGTTTTACAAAACCGTACACAACTGAGAACACGCTTATGATTGGAAGTATGAAACCATTTAAATAGTTGTAAGACACTGAAGGGAAATCCCTGAGATAGGAAATTAAGTTCCCAGTTAGATGTCAGATGGATTGTTTCTCCTGGGGGCGTTTTGCAGTTGCGAATTGAGGTCTTGTACATCTCACCTTTTGTCATTTGGGGATATTTTGGGGGGAATTGATTTGGGGGGATTGGGGTGAGGGGGTTTTGCCACTAGTCCTGTAGGTGAAGATATTTAGTAAATGTCTATCAGAAACAACACTTGTTTGTGAAGAGATTAGACCTGACACATGCAGTTGCCACAAAGGCTACGTGTGCTATCCTCGTTGATAGATACAGGTTTAATGACTGAAATGTATAAATGCAGTTTGCAGAGCTGCAGCTGTTGGTTTGGTCCATGTGTGTGTGGGGAGCCGGGTACCCCTGCAGAGTCACGTGTTTCTGGAAGGTGCCAGGTTCTGTTCTGACCTCCATTGGCACGAGCGTCCCGGGGCCGAGCGCTGGCAAAGCCAGGCCACAGCTGCTGGAGCCTGGGCTGCGCTGGGCTCCGGCTGCTGGAGCAGAGGGGAGCACAGGAGACCTCGGCATCGTGGGCTCGCTGCTGCGAAGTGGCAGCATCTCACTGCTGAATGAAATGCATGAGTGGCACCAGCTCCAGCAGATGGGTCTCTGTGGTGTCCATAGTGGTGTGAGCTTCCAGTCCTCAGTGGACTGACATTAATCTGCAAGGACTTACTGCCTAGGGTGAGGTGGAAGAGTTCTGACAAAACAGCAGGCGCTTCAGTTCCACGCCGTGCGGCTTTCTCTCCATTGACAGGCAGAGGTTTTACATGGGTATAAGCATGGGAAGAGGCATGTTTTACACATCCATTTGACAAAATAAAAGTCTATATAGAAAAACTTTCAATATTTAGAAGGAGCTTTTAAAGTGTATTTATGTATGTTTATTTTTTAAAAATTTGAATTGCAGGAATATGCTACTGCTGAATGGTGTATGGCCTTTTAAAGAAAGAAAAGAAAAAATCGCTGCCAACTGCTGAACAGCTAATTCACTCAATATAAAACAAAGATGCATTTCTGTAGGGCTAACGACATGCATCACATCTCCTTGACAACTGCTCTAATTACCTCAGCTTGGACGATCAATATTTGATCTTTTTCCCACCATACAAACATGTCACTTTAACTGCATAGCTTTCTCTTAGCTTTTTGATAATTTGCAGCCAAGTGAAAATGGTCCTTTCTATTTGTTCTCCCTGGCTTGAGGCCAAGGGTTCTCTCAATAGTATAATGCAGTTCATTGATATGAATTTGTTGATCTCCTGGGTAGTTTTTCACAAATTTAGGGCAATTAAAAATCTTTGGAAAGCATTTCAGTTGAAGTCAATAATTTTGCTTTTAGAAATTACTTTGTTTTATGATCATTTTTCCTTCATCTGTTCATAAAACAACTTCAGAAAAAAAAAGACAAAGCACCATTTTATTGAGTAGCTTATAGAAAAAAACACAGCTTTCAAACCTAGAATTAAGCAATAATTTAGAAGTATTTTAATTGAAATGTTCAATTTGTAAGAGTTTTTAAATTCTCTTTTAGACTCTGAAAAGTAATTCTTTAAGGAAAGTCACAGCTGAAGTACAGCATTATCTCCCAAATAATTTGTTTAAGATATGTGAACCAGACTTTTGAAGATGGACTGATCATGCTTCCACTCAGTGAACGCTAAGTAAGTTGCTGAAGTTTGTGGAAGTGTTAGTATGGGGGAAATGATACTCTACAGTCCAAAAAAAGCTTTGTGGATTGTTCAGTGTGGCCAGTCAGAAGCAGAAGTAGGGAGCACTCAAAATTTAGGTCATTTAATTAAAGTGGATTATGAAACACATTTAATAAAAGTGATTTTATTGGGACAAATAATTTTTTTATATGTGGTATATTTATTAATTTTGTTTCCTTTTTTCCCATGCTCTCATAAGGGGGAATCTATGTAGCTGCAAAATGCAGTGATTACCTCAAGTGGACAGTGTGAGATGTTTTGCTATCTTGGAGTTGTATAGTCGTATTGTTATTTATGCCATCTTTAGGAATTACCACTGAGCTCTTGGTGTTTTATGGAAGAGTTTAAATACTTTGGTTAGCGCATGCTGTGTTTATTAAATAGTTGTGCTGTGTAGAATTATAAGCTGTTCATAGGGTAAAAGGCTGCTATGCCCAACGATACATTAAAATCTTTCCAATTGCTCGTATCTGCAAAACAAATCCCATCATAGTAGACCAGGGCAAAAATCCATCTAGCTAAATACTCTGTATCTGGTAGTGTTCAGATATTCCTTAAATGTTCAAGGAAATGGGAGGGAAATGTGTTTGTCTTCTGGTATCCTGATAATCTTGTGGCTGTCAGCAGTTATGGACTTCATTGATCTGAAGTTTAATCTCCTCACTTAAGAGCTTACTAACTTCCCATCATAATAATGAACAATTAATTCATTTGTTTAAAGAATTTTTTCATTTGACATAATAGAGTTTTGTACCTATTTTCAAAAATATATTCACACTGTTAAATTTCTGCTTCTGCAAAGTGTAGCATTTTAATAGAAATCCTGAGAATTTTGGTAGAGATTGCTAGTATTCAACAGCTACTGAATCTGTAATTTGGAACAGAGTACAGGAGTAAATCATTCAGGACCTATATCAGACAAGCTGAGTGTTAATAAGATGACACAATTTCACTGAGTGTAGAATCATCTCCTTGAAGGCAAAAAATAATTTCCCATGAAATACCTTCTTTACTTAGGCTAATTAGATTCACATTTGAAAAATCTTCACATTAAGCAATGGCCTAATTATTTAGCCAACTAAATATATTGCTTAACTAAAGAGACAGTCAAAAGAGGAATTACATCCTGTTATTTGTATGAAGTACATGTTTTTAACTACTACAGGAATTTGGGTTCAGCTTTATTACCACAATTATTCCTGTGAGAAAGTCCAATTCCAGAAGACGTGTAATCCTCAGGGAGGAGGAGGATGTTGAGAGCGGGGATATTAGAATGAAAAAGTAGATAGAAAAATGTAAAGGCTAAACCATTAAATTCAGTGTATCCTTACAGTGTGTTCCTATATTGTCAAAGCACCATTTTCCATTACAGGATACATGACATTGAACTCTGGAGGTTGCTTTCCTATTGCTTTTTAACTTATACCTTTGCTACTTCGGAACCAGATGGGTCACTTTGGCCTTTCTTTTTGTTGTGCTTACCGAAAACAGAAGGCACTGTTGTGGTATATGTTTGTGAAGTGTTTTAGATAAGTGATAGGTAATTTTATCGTAATGAATCTACTTAAAAACCCAATCTCTTCAGAAAGTAAAATATCTTCAGGAGCCATTTCAGTATAAGCATTGTATGCAAAATGGTGGAATAATTTTCATGCACCTTATAAGAGTTTGTTAATTAAAAGTAAATAGGGTTCTTAAGTGGAAAATGAAATTATCCCATTGCTTGGAATACCTTGATGCAGTTTTTATTACAGGTTGCATATGGTATCTGTTAGGAATTTGAGCATGGTTGGTTGTTGAATTATTGTGTGGATTAGCTGTAGTATTTGAAGGTTCTCGACTTTAAAAGCATGTGTCTGTTTTAAATCCTACATAAATTCCTCACAGTTTTTTAGAACAGTCTGTAACTCTAACCAGGGCATTTTTAACACCACAGCTTCAAACAACAGCAGGAGAAAATCTAAAACATTGCTCTGAGTGGTTTCATAACATCATTAAAAGATTTCCATTTAATTAGATAAATTCCCCTTTTCTTTAACTTTTCAACCTTTCTCTCCTAAGTCCTACAAGGCAAAGGGTGAAAAGACTAAGTGAATTGAATTAAATATTAAAACATTAAAATTGGCAGTTTAGCGCTCATAAGGAAAAGACAGGGAAAAAAAGAACTCATGAAAAACATATATTTCATGCATATTTTAGATTTTATTTTAAGACCTTTCCAAAACTATTATGGATATTCTTAGTAAAGAAATATTATAGGCTGTGTTGTCTCCCAGGGCAGCTAAAGTTTCCAAAAGGAAGTTCAATCTGTAATACATCTTTCACATGTTATTTTAATAAAAAAGCAAATATAATTTCTGTGTTTCCACTGCTAAATGGAGACTCATTGTTTGGTTTCATTTCCCTACATCAGCAAATACATTTAGAAAGAATAAAGTAAATTTTATTTTAAGTTACACTGATGTGAAACATTATGTGCATGTTGCAGTAAAATTGATTTGAGGTTGAATGTGAAAATAGCTTAACTGGTGTCTCCCAGTTTGTGTCTCTATGCGTCCAGGGATTTTTTTACATTCATGGATTCACTGACATGTATTTCCGTGTTTGCAACATTTGATGGTATTAAGTTCTTTCGTTTCTCCTCACTTGAGTGGAGAAACTTTATTGGTATTCAAGTACTGTGATTTACAGAAGTGTAAACAAAAGAGAAATTACATTTACTTAGTGTGCTGTTACCATTTCTCCAGAGTGACTCGTAATTTGTATAACGAAAGTCCAGAGAAGCTGTTCACTGCATATAAGCATTGATCTGCATTGTAAAATAGTTACTGCCTTCACTGTTGTGGGTCATTAGTCTGAAATGTGCTGAAGGAATCATAGCAAGTCTTTGTCTTTCTAATGTGTCTTACTAATTTGTCTTACTAACACGTTGTCCCTGGTATTGGTACGAAATGGATTTTCCACCAGTATTGTTACCACATCCAAACCCTTTTATGCCTTGTGAGAAAGCTGGTGTCATAGGCAGCATATGTTGTTCTCGTGTGTTTGTCCAGGTTTTGAGACACAGTGAGCACTGACTTTTTTTAAGAACATGAATTTGGTTCAAACCATTTGAATGATGAAATCTCTTTGTTAGAACGTCATAGAAAATGGTGTTACAACTAGGTTTCTTGAGAAAATGGCAATGCTGTGTAGATAGACCTTATGTAAGTATTGTAGGCTGAAATCAGAATAAGTTCTGTGCTCCTATATGTTGGCTAAAAGGGAAAAAGGTAGCGACCAACTAGTTTATATAAACATCTGTATAAAATGTTCGTGCAGAATTCTTACAGTGATGTCCAGGTGCTTGTCTTAACTAGTTTATTCCTTTTAATGAACAATCAGCGTCACGGGGATACATTCTGCTGAAGTTACATCCGTGCCCTTTTTACTTCTCCACAAGAAACGTGCCCATCAGCAGATTGTGTGGTTAGAGGTGGTGTCTAAGGTGATGTCTTCTACACTGAGGACTTCACTGTAGAACCTCTGTCAGTCTTCCGGAACGGACAGACGGATTGATGTGGGTGTAGCTCATCACTGTGGTACAGCCACAGCTCATGACTGTGGTACAGCCAAGAGGGGATTTTGTTTGCTGAACTTGTATCACTGGTAATTGAGCTCTTTCTGAGTCCATCCTGTCAGAGAGGCTTGGGCAATGAAGCTTCAGTGCAGAAATGGACATCACTTCCCAACTGGCCCAAACTCCTGAAGCATGTTCCAGATGCAAAATCAGAAATGGGCTTTTGAGGTGATGGGAATTAGGGCCATCTTCAGGTAAATGATCCTCTTTGTTATTCAGGCTGTAACCAATGTAAGAGTTACAGGACAGCTCCCATGTGGATGGGTGAATGCTTTACTCATAATTCATTCAGATGTATTGTGGTTTTGCTTATCCATATTGACAATATGTTCTTGTCATCCAAAAATGTTTCTTGTTCCATGCACAGACTCAGTGCCTGTGGCTGAGCGAGTACTGCATGTTTGAGGTGCCTGTGGTGCTCAGAAGCACCAGTAATTCTGGTCATGGTCTTGGGTGCTGCCTGTTACCTGTTCATGGCCAGAGCACTATTTCTTTTTCCTTCCCTCACATATGGCCATGTAAGATTTTAAAGGATGGCTTGTGCCATTTTACTTGTCGAAGAATCCTGGTTTCTGAGTTCACTTCAGACAGGCCTTAGTTGTCATGACTTACGGAGGAAACATAAGAATAGTACAATGAACAATTGATACTGGGTTATTTGACTGAATCCCAAATTAAAAAATGTAAATAGCAGCAACCTATTTGGTAAGCCCAGGTTTACCAGGTCTGTGCGAGCTTGACAGTCAAGGACTGCTATTTCTCCTTCTTACTACAGCATAAAAGTGAATTGATTCCCTTTGGGGATTATATATGGTGCAGTTTTATACACTGATCAGTGTTTTTAAATGCTTTTAAGGCTTTTAGACCAGGTGTTATCTGAGGACTCAGCTTCTCTGGTCCTTTGTGAGCTGGTAAGAGTGCTAGGTTATTACTGAGTGATTGACAGGGCATACTTGTGTTTTGTCATCTGCTTCTTACATAATGCAAGAAAGTGAAAGAGAGGAAATACAGAAAAATACATTTATCAATTTTTTTAGTTTTGTATATTACTTCTAAATCTCCTTAATTTTTTTCCCCCGATACCATCATAGAAACTGCAGCCTTTATGATGAAATTGAGATAACTTTTCTGAAAACTCTGTCTGGAATTAATTTTTATTTGGCTTTTATTTTTTGGTCACTCTGCATAATTTGGCATAATCTTGCAATTCTTACTTTACTTATATTACCTTTTAAAAGTTGGGGTTTTTTTACATTTGCACTTACATGCTGTTTGTTAGGGATACAACCTGACATCGCTGGTACCTTCTCAGAGAGTCTCAAAGCACTTTCTAGATGATGTAATTGATACATCATATAAAGAATCAAAAAGAATGAAGCTGCTCAATAACTCACAATGGCACTATGCGATAGTTTAGAACAGGAAGTGTGGAATAACTATGTGCAGCTGGATCTACAGGATGAAATTAAATAGACAGGAAATACTTAACCAAGCTGGAATTTAACCACATCCAAAGTGGAATTTGATGTGGAAACTAGCACCTTTAATTATATGATTTTTTTTCCAAAGGAATGCTTATGACTGTATGTGATCACAATCCTTATTTGCTGTTGACACTGAAATTCATTGATTGAACTAAATTTTACTTCTCTTGTCATAATGTCAGTATCCTAACTCTCTTTGGTATAACTCCCTCTGCTGTGCAGTATTTAATTATTGAATAGAAATGCTTTTATGGTTTTCCAGGACTAAATCAATAATGAGTGATTTTGTTTTTGCTGTTTAAGGAAAGAATTGCAGTTACACCCCCCTCCACTTTTTCTGCTGTTTTACTACAGTTGCAGCATATGGACTGACTGTGGTCAGTATTATGTGAGTTGCATGGAGTAAAACACACTCAAAACCCTGCTCGCTTCGCTCTCTCTCTCTGGAACTTTCTCTATAAACTTTCACACAAACTTACTCTTTTTTCATCTATTGTTGTAGTTGCTTGGAGCCCAATGACAGATCCAAGCCCTGCTGGGGTGCTACTCAAAGAAATATTTCCTGTTGCAGAGTGTGCAGTAGGGAAAGCACATAAAAATAAGAACATAGTGATGATGTTGGTCTGAGTATTCCAGAATTCCCAGAATCTCCAGCGCTATGAGTTTTATAGTGGGCCTGGAAAAGGAGAGGCTTATGGGAAGCTGTCCACCTGCTTGTGGGACAGAATGGGATAAAAGCAGGTAACTAATTGTTCTAGAAGTGAAATAGCAAGCAGTGAATGCTCACAGATAATCTGGTTTAAGATGGGTATCAAAGCCTGGAAGAGAAGCCAAATTCCAAATACTCGATTCAGGGAGGTGATGAGTGGAAAATTATTTGTATTTCTTTTTCAAACACAGTTGGAATAAGGTGATGTCTGCTCAATTTAAGCTGTGTGACTAATAAGTAAAGGAAATTTTATGCAGAAACTATTAGAAGAATTTAAGTCACAACTTAAAAAAATACTTGAATTGAGAATGTGGTTTGAAAATAGGGATCTCAGCTTGGACAGAATAAGGCAGGACTAAAACAGTGAGAGAGGAAGAAACGATGGTTCTTCCACCATCAGCTTAAATATGTTTGGCAATGATTACCTCCAAATAGGCTGGAGCCAGAGGTGGTGTAAGGATATGTTAAACCCACCTCTAGAACCATGTTCAGTAAGATTGGAGGGGATCTTTCAAAAGAGGCACTGAAGGAGTTGTTAGGTAAGAGCATCAAAAAGGGAAAAGTTAGTAAGGTCAAGAGAAAAAGAACACTTCAGAAAGAAGAATTTACATCAAAATTTACTACAGCATAAAAGGAGTGGAAAGTGAATTTGGTTTGGCTGTATTATGGAAAAACAGTGCAATAGCCAGAAAGGTGGGAGAAGGGAACTTGGAAGTCAAGGGCCATTATCGGTGGATGAAAGGGCAGAATGATGTAATAAATAACCTGTTACTTTTATCCTCTAGCTCTAATCCTTGAGAATTAAAGAATTAATTATAGAATGTGCTACTTGAAAATTAGATATCTTTATTATAAATTCTTTTCTCTTGTCTTGCCTTCTGTACCTGTCCTTTCCTATTCCTTGTTAAAACTGTTGGCAAACCTTCAGCTTGCTAAGTTGCACGTTGTATCCGTGGTACATTGAGGCACATGTATCAGCACAGTTCATAAATGGAAGCAGCTGCTTTCCTCTGCACTCATGAGAATGTACAAACACACAACCAAGATCTTCAAATCCTCTGTATGCTTTGGATACAATTCCTATCCTGAAAAGCCATGCTGTGATTTCAATTAGTGCAGATGTGCACCAAGCCACCTTATTGGCTCAGGAAAAAATTCTTTTGTTTCAACACTTGAACTGCTAGATCTGGTTAATGTTACCAAATGAAAAAAAAAAAATAATAACATCACACCTATGGTATTAGTCTTATACTCCAGTATCTGAAAAAACCCTGGCAGACAAAAAAAATGTTGTCATCTCATAGGGAAAAGCTGAATTCATACACAGGAACTGCAGGATTACTTCTACATTTTACTAGTCCCCTGTAACACCAGCAAGTCCCATAAATGCCTAATGGAAAAACAGCAGAAAATGAGATCTGCAGCAGCCTTTAGAGATCAAATTTATGTTGCTGAACACTTTTTTCAGGTCAGGTTTAAAGGTCAAAAGAAAGTGGATAGATTAAATTTACTGATTTTGCCAACTTTAAAGGCCCCTTTTAGAGGTTTTCTCTTTCTACGGGAATCCCCAATATGCTTTTGGATAGTTTTCTCCAAGAACTGAAATGTGTAGAATCTTTATTGTATTTTTCTCAGGTCAGAAAGACAGTCATGTAACAAAACTTAGTTATCCCTGGTGTGCACTTGAGTAGTATCTGCTGTAGATCCAAGGTATGTTACCATCCTGGAGTAATTAATATTTCCATTAATAAAGTTTTTAGTTATATTAATTTCATACACAGACTAAGACTCATCTATCACAAGGCCAGTTGTGACACCACAGTGACAAAAATGGTAACCCCAATTCATTTTCACACTTGTGTTAAAATTTATCTCCCTGTTTCTCACACAATATTAATCTCTTCTTTGTCCCAAACAGAAAAGTATCTTCCCATGGGCATCACTAACTTTTACACTCTGTGCTCCTTTAAATGTGAATAGAACAGAATAGAACTTACTACCCTCAGTGGAGAAGAAAGAAAGTGGAATACAAAATCTTACCACAAGGGACTTTCTAGATCATCAGTCTCTGCAAACACTAGTTTCAAAATGAATGACTGGAAGTGGGAGGATGACTGTGGACAATATCTTCAGAATCCTAAGTAATGTGGGCATGATGCCAAAAATGTCATTTTTAGAAACAAAACACACGTTTTTCTACAGGGTAGTAATACTACAGAAAGACAAGTTGAATTAAAAGCTTAGTTTCTGTACATGAAGCAGTGCAGAACATGCAGCATGTTTGTATATCTGTATTTTGAGGGGGGGCAGAGGAAGGAGGGAAATTTATTTATATGGAGTTATTTCATCAGTCTTTAAATGTATGGGTAATTCAGTGCAAGATTTTACAGTATTAGCTCAATATCACGTCTAAATATTTCCCAATTCAGAAAATTTTGACCTGGCCTCCTCAGTGTTCCATCTTAGGAAAATCTCAAATATGAGACAAATGCAGTTGTTCTCCAGTGTATATGTATATAAATTATGGTGGTTAAATGATAGTACATATTCACTCAAAAAGCCATTTCAAAATTATTTTGAATTGCTACTTTATTTAACTTTCGAGTGGATACTTTTATAATAAGTGGTGATTTTTTGGACATGAGGTTTTCAGAGTAGTTCACAATTTTATTAGTGTCAAATTGAGCAAAGACCATGGACAGCCACATTGGCTTTCAGCTGTGTGAATTTCCTGTGTGCTCATTAACATTAGGTATGTCGTTGGGATGGGGGAATTGAGTGATATATGTAATTATAGATTTACCAGTATCTCTATAGTGAAGTACTTTATTAGCCACTCATTAAGGAAAAGCTTTCAGTATTAAGCTTTCAACACTAAAGAATGTTATTCTCCAGTTTAGTTCTTTAGCAAAGCTTCTGCTAGGATTTGAAGAGCTAGCTGTGCTGAGATCTTTGTGGCTTGCATGTTGTCCTATAGGATGTGTTGTAGCTTGAACTCCAATATTTATGAAGATTTTCAAATTTAGCCAAATTCAATATAATCATTCCAGTTTCAGGGCTAACTTACTGAGCTGGGAGCTCAAATATCCAAGCTCTCTTAGAAAAATACAGACACAAACACAGAAGACTGCCTGACCAGATATGGACCTTGCTGAACTAAAATAGAATAAAGCTTAACACTTGGGTTTCAGCTTAGAAACAACTTGTAACAAATGTGCACAAACTCAGGGTAAATCTGAAAATTCTCCTTTTGGAGTAGAGCTGATGGGACAAATTTTAATAAAATTGGATACATCTGCAGTGGTATCATATATCAACCAAGAGGCAGACAAAAGAAGTAGGAATTTATTGGAGGAATCCATCTGACTTTTTTTGTGGGCAGAATTACATCTGGCATTTGTGAGGGTGTGCCATTTCCCAGATCTTCACAGTATGTTGGCAGACTTTTTTAGCAGGCTTGGATGTTCATTTGGGAGAGCACGATCTCTGCACAGATGCATAATTCACTGTAGTAAAACCAAGGTACACATCTCCTTACAACGGACTCTTTTCCCTTAAGAAAAATATCCAAAGGCAAATACAAATTTGTAGCAGGCAGTCAGAAAAACAGGCAAAGAATTACTGTATCAAAAGGCCAGACATTCAGAAGATGTTTTACAAAAGTTTCACACATCTCCTGGTCATCTGTATCCTCAGGATAGAATGCTCATAGAATGATTATGGTGGTAATTGTGGAAAAGTGGTAATCATCAGTGGTGTTAAATATCTGAATTCTAGAATGTCTTGTAGAGTCTTGAAATTGTTGAATATTTTCCAAGGACTATTAGCAGTGAATATTCCAAAGTTCCTTTGCTCCAAGAATAGAGTGGCCAGGGATATGGTAGGGTACGTCAGATGTCAGCAATTGTTGTGGAGAGCAAATTGCTGGAAAAGCAAGTTCACAGGAAGACTTCTGCAACTCCTGTGCGCATGAATGCGGTTTTTCAGGAGTAAATAGGGTCAGAAGACACTTCAGAGACCGTTTATTACACGTATACAGAAGTACTGCTGTGCTGCAAGCCATTCTCTGAAGTCTGCTTTTTCAGCAGCCTGAAGCATACTGTGGTATTGGTATTATTACTCAGAGGTTATGGATGTGCATTAGACTGAGACTTGAGTACTGTTGGATTTACAAAGTTAAGTGCACAAACTTCACAGGCCTGAGGCTCTCATTCAGGGGGCACTCGTGTAATTTCTCTGCTTCTAGACAAGGCCAGGCCTGCAGTTTCTAACAGTAATCACCTCTGGCTAAACCTAACAGTTAGGTGATACAAGCATGTTCTACGTTTTATATTTATCAGCTGTAAGCTGGTAAGGTGTGGATGAAGCCAGCTCTTAACTGGTTCTAGTTCACACTGGATAAAATCGGTTGAGTGCTGGCAGTAGAAGATCTGGACTGTCTTTGTTGGGTATTAAGTGTCTAAAGTCCTCATTTGGTGAAGCTAGAGCCTCAAACCTTAGCTAAATCATTATATCCAAAAAGTTTTTTCTATTGGAGCAGTTTGGTGTTTTGGTGCCTGGAAAGGAAACTTCCCATCTGACTGCATATCAAGAAAGTCAGTTTCTAAACTCAAGTCCAGTAAACATAAAATCCAGACCAGTTTCACCATTGGTACAGTGGTGCTCATTTGTAAAAGCTAAAGTAAAGCCTATGCCAGCATGAAATTTATTCTCATCTTTGCATTTCAGTTTGTGGCCCTGGTGACTGATTTAAAAAATTACTTTTTTTTAAAGTAGCATCCATGAAGAATAGGTACATGGATCAGCACAGTGAGGATCAAGTTTACCTGCACAGGAGCCACTATCCTATGATGAACAATTTTTCAACAAGCGTCATTTACAACTGTTATGGAAATCTATCAGTGTCTGTTTCTGGTACGGAGCCACTGTGCTGACTGTGCTCAGAGGTGAGGGAGTTTTGCTGTGGAACTGCAGGAACAGCTGAATGTGCCTGCGTGGTTCTTTCACCTGAGTGACAGGTCAGAAAGAATATCTCTAGGCTTCCTGGTGGCTCTTTGGGTATGGAAACAATAAACAAGCAATCCATCTGCTTGTGGATCTTCTTTAAATTATTGATGCTGACATCTAGTATTTTATATACCAGTTACTTCCAGTTATAGATTTTTTGCTTTGAGTTTCATGAAATAAGATTTCCTTACTACAGAATTACAGAACATAAAAGGAAAAGGAGTGAAAGGCAGTTTGTGCTTCAGATTAGTACATCTAAAGTGAACAAAGCCATCCATCGTGTTGCTTTCGTGTCACTGTTGTTAGATATTAATTTGATAAGGACAGACTATGTTAAAATGGGGACTGGAAAAAAAATGTTGAAACTTTTTTTTTCCCTTGACTGCTCTATCATACATTATAATGTTTATTGTTGAGATTAAGTACTCTCTATTCAGGCAGTAACAAGTTTCATAGTGGAACAAAAGTAAGCGGCACTCACAAAATTCATTTTAACAAAAAGTATGAACAGAAAGATATGAAAACTATTGATTATGTTGTCTGTGGTGACATACAAACAAAATGATAACTGTTCACATCTATACAAGTGGAAGAATGGCAATGTCAGATTGTGCAGAGATTAACATAAGAATCTGACATCTTTGGTGAAAATTTATAATTACAATTGATGCTTTGGTAGAGATTGGAATGAGGGTGGAATCTTGTCAAATAATTTTTTCTGTTGTTCTTGTCATTGCCAACTACTTAACCCTTTGATTATCAATGATTATTGCTGTGGATAAACTGCTATGACTGTTGTAATAAGTTTTTCTGTGATTTGTACCAGTTCCGAACATCTGGATCAGAAGGAAACATCCTATGCTTAATTTTGTTCTGCAGAAGATGTTTTAAATAGAATCATATAGATACTGCTCTCCAGGGCAAAGTTTTGGCAGAATAACTGATTTGTGTCTCAACTGCCTTTACTGAAGAAAATTAGAGCTCTAAATATAAGAAAATTGAAGAAATGTAAAGGGTTTATCCATGACTGCTGAGCTCTGGTTTCAAGGTACCATCACCACTTCTGTTTCTTATTATTTATAGAAGTGTTTGATACCACTCTGCCAGCTTTGGTTTCTTAGTGGACTCATGACTGGGTTGGACCATAGATGTTGATAAGGATGCATTGTAAGGACAGGAGTGAAAAGGAAATCCTTGATTTCCATAGTTAGCTGTTTTGAAGAGAGAGCAAGCTCCAATAAATACCAAATCATGTGACTTTTCTGTAAATGAAGGCGTGTCATTGATACAGATGTGTAAAAATATATCAAAAACTTGACACACTTTCCATGTTTACTTTGAAGAATGCTTGCTGCGTTTTACTTGGACATGGACTAATAATTTTCATTGCCTAAAATGAGGTTATTCTGTTGTACAGTTTCAAAATGTTCTTGTTTGGCTGTTTAAAAAGTAGAAATTATGTTTATCTAGCATAAGGAAGGGATTTAACCTCTAAGAACTAAGTAGGTGATTTTGAGACATCCCAACTTCATTTTCTTTTAAAAGCACTGAAACATGAGCTCAAATGCTGATTTTAAAAGGAGTGCTTTTTCGTTTGTCTTTGTTATGTGCGTCAAATATGTCAAAGTTATTCAGTGATAGTCTAATGCAGAAATCATGGTTATAGTGTATAAATTAGCACACAAGTTAACACTGTTAAATACGCTATGATGGCTTTAGTATCTATTTTTCTTATTCTCTCTGTTTTCAAGGACACAAATTGAATGGGCAAAGATTCAAGTAAAGGGTAAAAAAGAACAGGGAACATTTTTTCATAATTGATATTCTGATTAATATTCTGTAACAGAGCTCATTCCTGTGCAAAGGACTGTCTACATATAGGGTTGTTGGCATTATTAAGATCACATTAACTTCATAATTTGGAATTCAGAGATGCTCCATGTGAAGAGGAAGGGCTGCAGAAGGATCTCAAACTCTAAGGTGTTCTAATTCATCTACGTGGTTTGTTTGCAAAGTGTATAAATTTTGTGGTGATTATTTCAGGGTAAAACAGCTAATTTCTGATTGTTAGAGTACTACCTGGGATGCTCTGCTTTGAAATACTTTCGTAGAAGCTGATAGAATGTTGGAGACTGTATGGTTTGTCCATGTATTTTTTGTCCGTATTTTTCAACTATGCACAGATCTAGTATATAATAATTTTTACAATAATTCAGGTTGCAATGGACCCGTAGAGGTTTGTTAGAGCAAATTTGAAGTTTACAGTTGTTTTATGTTCAGTCATTTTGAATACTTCCAAGGAAGTTCTAATGTTTGATCCCTATCATGAAAATTCTTTTTCCGGGTGAAATTTCTTTGAATATTGTAAAACTCACATGAGTTTCAAAGGCAGTTTGATTTATATAATTTTAAATACCATTTTTAAGAACATGAACTCACATAAATCTCTTCTTTTTCCCTATACACTTCAACATTTCAAAAATAAGCCAATTGAATTAAACCACACAAACTAATTTGTGCACTAACAAATAGAAGAGGCATTGGTTCAGGGGGTTAGGCCTGACTTACAAAACTAGAATTGCCGTGTTGGAAATATCTCTTTGAATGTAACCTTGTTTCCGTAACATAAAAGTTTTGGAGACTTAAATGAGTGCATACAAGTCACTTACTAACTAGTTAGCAGTGATTTTCTTAATTGCCAGTTGTATTCTGCACTGTTGTTTTTAATCTGTAAATTGATTTGGAACTATAAATTCTCATTTACGTGGCAGTTTACGAAATCCATTTTTTGTCATGCATTAAAAAATAGTGCCCATATGTTTCTGCTGTTGCAGAAAAAATGTGTAACGTTGCACAGTATTTTTAAAATCGGTAGCACGTGATCCTACTATGAAAAATCCCATCTCAGTGCGTGTATGAGCAGCCTCAGTCAGTATTTCCCGAGCACCCCCCTGCCGACAGAGTGCTTTTGGTGGAATGCCTGAGATGTGCAGGGCTGTGCAAGTACAGTCACCTGAACGTTTGGTACAAACACCCCCCAGCATCCGCAGAGGGCACCGGCATCCCAGCGAACTTGGACACCTGTTCCTGAAGACTGACAGTGTCCCTGGGTGCCTTATACTGCTGCCAAAGGCCAGCCTGGAAACAGAGACTAGGCAGGAGTAAGGGATTAAAGGTGGATATTTATTTGAAAGGCCTTCAGAGGTACACCCTGGGCAGGCCAAAGGCTACACCCAAGATGGGCGACGAGTCATGTGTTCTTCACACTTTTATAGCTTTGGTCCATTTGCATCTCAACTCAATTTCACCAATAGCTAATGATGTAATTTCCTCTCAGCTTGTCCCCCTTCTCAAGATGCTGGTTTACACATTTTGGGCCTAGGCCGGGCTGGGTGTCCTTGGAGACAAAGCCTGGAGAGGCTTTGTTCTGTCTGTCTCAGCATGAGAGAGCAGCAGCTCACAGGCTACAGGACACTGCAGAGTTACACACTGGGAATGCAGAATTTGAAAAATATAAAAGCTAAAACGTAAGGAGACTAAAAGGGTGTTGTCACACGTTCTTAGGGAACACAAGTATTAGCTTGCTAAGTTTCAGGGGCTTCCTGTTCTCAAAATCATTTGACTTGTAAACTCACTGATATTCTGCATCAAGAAAGGTTAGTTCTCTGTCATAGGATGACCATGTAACCTGATCATTTATTGAACTAACACTGTTTTTTTTAAATACCACATTTTTAATTAGATGGGAAAAAAAATGTTTATTCAGTCATATTCCCTGTATCTGGAGTATGATTTTCTCTGAAGATGGGCAGATAATTTAACTGGAGTGCAGTCAGTTTCAGGTAGAGAAGCATGGAAAATATTCAGTAGAAAATTAATACTTACTTAGAGTGTTGAAGCGTCTTGAATAGCAGTGCAAAGTGAAGTGCAAAGTAAAAGACTAACACTACTCTCCCTGGTTACAGTAGTGGTCCTGTTATTAAAAGTGGGTTTCTGAGGTATGAGCTCGTAAGTTCATTAGAAACAGACGCGTAATGTAAATATTATTTGGCTCTAAAAAGCTAATAATTAGGGGTATTTCCTCCTCACCCTTGGAATTTGGAGGAAGTACTTATTCAGACTATAATAATTAATGCGGAACACTCACACAGCTCATTGTATTCAAAGTATTCTACAGGCAGTTATTATTACCCAAATTAATTTAAGTGAAGATCTCTGTTTAGAGCTTAGCAACTGTCCACATTTCAACTATATTAATAATTATTAGAATTAGCATAGATCCTGACCCTCATTTATTTGTGTTCAGAAACAAAGCCATGTAAGAGTCTTTCTATAATGAAAATTAAAAGGCCAAGCAATAACATTAATGTTCTTTTAAATAATTAATTTTAATGTGTGGAAGTGTGAGCAATAAATGTTTTATTGTAAACCCTGATGTGGTAATTAATCCAAGCGATTAGGACCTAATTGCATGTTCCTAGTAAATGTTATATTTGCTGTGAAAGACATTTTGTTGGAATTGTGGTTCTGAGGATAGAGTTGTGAGAAGAGTGTTACTTAAAAGAAATATTTAACATGCTTACTCGTAACTTGGTAAGCTGGAAATTGAAAGAAATACGTCCTTAATTATAATGCCAATTATGTTTTTAGTTCTTCTGAGCTTTTTATTGCAGTATGCACTTAATTCTACACAGTAGTGGTGCTTAAACATGGAAGTACATGTAAGGATATGTAGGCTGTTTAAAATCAACTAGGAAGCACCTTGGGGAGTGGGAGAGGTATTTGTTTTAATAATTATTTGCACCTTAATTTACAAATAGTGTAAGTCCTACTATTTCATACAGCTGGTTATTTCTTTAATGCAAAGAATAAGTCATCCTGTGAGCAGTGTTGGTTTCAGGTGCCCTGGTTGTGCTTTGGAAAGCCCTTTCGCACACCAAATGACTTCAGATCTCAGCTCTCCACTGAAGCTTTGGAGCTGCTCCAGAATTTCACTACTATATTGGTGGAGTTTGGATCCCTCTTTTTAAATTTTATTTTAGTTTGATGGGTGGGTTTTTTCACTCAGCAAAGTTACATTTTTTAAATGTACTGTGTGCTTCTATGGTTCTATGTAGAGCTCACTTTTGCCCATGGTGAGTCTGCCTTGTTTAAACAGACTCAGTTAAAGGATGAGTTAGCATTTGAATAGTGCTATAAGCTTCAGAAATCTTTTGACTTACCACTTGATCATTTCTTTTTTTCTCTTCATACCTACCATGCTGCATATTTCTGATGATATGATCTTTATTAGTGAAATAATATGCTCTTTCTTTGGGGCTCTTGAAATATGTTCTAACGATGATGGTAATGACTTTGATTAATATTTAATCCCCATGCTGCTATGTTCTTATAAATTACAAGATCTCAGAGGTAGCTGGGGGAGGGAAGAAAGGTTTCTGCTGAAGTGTTTCAGTATTAGAGTGCTTAGGGAGAAACATACCTATATTTCATTATACCTGCTCTCTGCTTTCTAACCTGAATTCAAGTGACACGTTTCATAGCATGGCCGCATTGTTGACAGGGAAATCTGTAAGACTGACTTATTTTCCAAGGCACTGGACTCATCCTTGTGTTTGTTTATGTTATGTAACTGTTGCATTCCCCTGCATCACCTGGGGATCCTAGCACTGAGGCCACAGGTACAGCAGTATGTACAGGTACAGAACAAGAGCTTGGTGAGACTTTTTTGTTCCTTTTGACACCCACTCAGTCAGCAGTTGATTATCTACTAATATACCAATGGTCAGTCATTGTTTCGCTCTGAGTATTTAACCTGTATTCATAAAACAGACCGTTGTGTTGATATAGGCACATTTAATTAAGCAAATACTCCTATTTGTTCTCTTCTTGTTCAAGGCTATTTTAATAAGCAAGAAATAGGCTTGTTTAAAGTATTTGCTTAGAGAGCTTTCAAACTGAGGATTAACTGTCTAGAGAATTAGAAATTCTCTATGCATTTGTAGTTACATAGATTCTCTCAATTTACTAATAGACTGTAAATATTATGTACACACCAAACTTGAATGAATTCAACATATGGTTGATGTTTACATAATTTATGAGATGCCACATTATATTAATGGAACTAACCATATACAAAAAAGCAAATGTTGCACAATCATCAAGGGCCTAAATTAACCATACCTTATTCTATGCTTCCTGAAGTGCTTATTTGCCAGGACAAGGATCCTGGGATTATGCTGAAAATTTTGGCGGTTAAGATTGAAAACAAGTTATCTCATTGTTCCAAACATCACCAATAATATTGATGCCAATTTTTAGACTTCTGGATATTGTTTAATCAAACAATAAAAAAGTATGTCCGAGTCTACTTTTTGGTCTAAACACAATATTATCCTCATATTAATAAATTAGTTAGACAAACCTAATAAAGAGTTACTTTAGAAGGATGAAAGGTGAAAGAAATGGTTTCTCTCTTTAATCAGCAATTTAACAATTTTTTAAGATGCATGGCTTTCTCAGTAAGGATTAAATTGGTTTTCAATAAAAAAAAGTGTGGTAAAGTGGTTCTGGGATACTAAGAGAAATGAAGTGGCTTGCTCTTTATCATAGCTTGCTTGATTTGCAGCTTATATTTTATTGATGGTAATACCCTATACTCTATAATACCTTTCAACACAAAATTTCAGTCATTTCAGTAATGTTAAGTAATTAAACCTCCCACTGGTTCTGCCAATGGAGGTGTATTTATCATTATAACTATTTTGCAAGTGGGTAAACAGAGGCAAAAGAGGTTGAATTATTAATCAAAGTAATAAAATCTCTGGGCTCCTATCTCCCAGATGATGTTTAGTACTTCCTCCAAAATTTTATTATAAATTCAGTATAATTAAATGTATACATCTCACTCCCTGAGCTTAAACTCATGTAAACCTATATACTGAATTTGAGAGAGCATATTTGAGAGGTGTTTTTGCTTTTTCACAGTGGGGCAGACTTCAGGGAGCGATGTCAAACCAAATTCTTAAGCTCATTTTTGGCAAGATGAATTAAGATCTTAACTAACTTTGTACTTTTCAGTGAGATAGGAGAATTTCTTTATTTGGGATGACATTTCTCTACACCAAAAGTAGGTATATTACTGCTCTCTGGCGCATGTGTTACACCTCTTGTTAAAGTTCTCATCCACACACTCTGGGAGTACACATCTCCTAAGTAAAGTCACGCAATTATTTTGTCTTAAACATGGCTTGGAACACCTCCTGGAGAGTGCCAAATTTAATCAATAGTAATCAGAATTGAAATATATTTCCAAGCGGATTAAAATGAAAAATAAATTGGTAATATATGCATAAAGTAATTGTTTTCTTTAACATACAATGCCAGATACTGTAGGTTTTCTACTACTGATAGATACAAATATGGCAGCAATGAGAGTTCACCTCAGCAGCAAAGAAGCTGTTCAAGTCTGAAAGCAATCCTCTCCTTCTGACATGTTGGCACCATCATAGAGGAAAATGTCACGGTCAATATAAGCACATTTACTGACAGTTAGGTTTTTTCCTATGTTCCTGAAAACTGTTTGAAACTTGGCTTTTATCGAAAACAGAAACACTGGCCACTCAAAATGATAAAACAATAGTTTATGGCTTAGTCATTTTCCAGTTATAAAGCAATACTTTCATAAAAATAAACAATGCATACAGGAACAAGCCAAAACAATTACTCAGAGAAATTGTTGCATTCTTGCTGTCCTTGCTTCCTGATTTAAAACAACTGTCTCCAGTAGGAACTGGACAAAAAACAGCGGGTTTTGTTTCATTAAGTAACTGCTTGCTGATCACTATGAGACAAAATTTAGTTTAAAAATGCAATTGATGTTGTCTAGGTACTTTCTAAGTTCCTAAATTACCTATTACAGGAAGAACAGGTACATAGATTAAAATAACATTCATGTATTTCACTAATTTACAGACCAAACATTTCCCAAGTGGATAGTCATAAAGAGCTTTTGTCCTTTCTAGAGAAAGTAAAACCCTACTTTAAAGCACAAGCACCTTTATTAGTAAAGGTCATGTTGATTATTTAATTTGTGGGGCTTTGTTAATTATTTCTGGAAGGTTTTTTCCACACACTGAGTATTTTAGTATCTGTATCATCATGACTATTCTGTTGTAGCTCAGTAAGGAAAATAATTTAACAATACTTTCAAGCAGGAACAGGTTGCAAGTATAAATGCGCAGAACTCAGAGATTCAAGAGGTAAGAGGTCAATAAATCTGCTAACTTGGCAGTCTTGCACATTCCAGGTAATGCGCTCAGATGTTTCGCTGTTAAAGGTAGTTTTTAAATCGTTCCCTGCTCGTTTAAACTCACATAAGTACTAAGACAGATGAAGAGCTTTTGCTCTATCATTCCAAGAAGATTCCTTCTGGTTCCTGTTCTGAGGGAAGATGATTTCATTGCCATGTCTCACAGTGGGTGGGACATGGACTGCACCCCATCTGTGCTCAGGCAGTTCAGAGGCTGGAATACAAAAGTCTTTCAGACTCTCTGGTTGTAAGAGCACCTGGAAGCCTTGTTTAACTTCTTCTGTGTGGAGCAGTTACCTAGTGGTTCGTTCTCCAGCTCAGCAATTGCCATGTATTGCAGCCTCACTCTTTCCAAGCCCTGGTGTTTTTGCTAGACTGCAGCAGATGAGACTGATGGCAGAGCAGAGCTGAGGGTTGCCTCTTCTGCCCAAGTGTGTGGCTTGAAGCTCTCTTTGTGTACAGAATATAGGAAACTTAACCAGGTCCAAAAGCTCTGACTTGGTTGTGTCTGTCATGTAATGGAGGAAGTTTTTTTGGCACCTCAGCACTCTCGCTCTTTTGCTGGAACTGCCAGCACACTTGAAGTTAGATGATTTCTGTAGGGCTTTACTGAATCGTGGTATTTATCAGGACTGTCACTATGTAACTGTCAAGCTTTCTGTGTGCCTGAAAAATTCCACCCTTTAGATGGATGAGAGTGTGATGTCGTCATAATTGCATTTTTATGTTAATGCTTGCTATAAAATAATTTTGGATTAAATGATGTGTTCCTTTCCTGTTGGCATAATATAATTTATCTTAAATGGCAGCAGACTGTTGTATCTGTTTTCCTGAAAGTTAAATATTTTGATTCACGCTTACGATTTATTGATTTTACATTGTTACCAAATGGCATACCCAAATCAGCTCAGAATACCATGGTTCAAAATCCTGTCATTCATATGATAAAGTTATTTTCATGTAATCCTCTCTGCAAATGGGAGTGGCAAGGAAAGTGGAAGAGCTACAAAGAGAGGGCAAATGCATTTTAGTAGGCAGTAGGTTTGAAAGCAATCCTAATTTTTATTATCTGTGTATGTTCTTGAGGCAATATTGCTTCTGTACTATTAAACAATAATAAATTCCAAATTGGAAGGCTGTTTGTTATCATCTTGCCCTGCATTTGTTTGGAAATACTCGCTTGGAAAAAAAAAAATCTTGACCCTCATTGTGCAAACATTCTGTGTATGTAATCCAAACGAATTTGTGAGCACGAATTCAGTGTAAAGCAAGGCTTCTCAGCTTGGACAGAACACCTTATACAGAATTACATTCACCAAAGCCAGAGCTGTGCTAGTTTCATGAGGTCATCTCTTCAACACTCTCTGTTTCTGTGCTGCTGACGCTTTTGACACCCTTAATTTGCTGCCCTCACATCTGCTGTAGCTAGTGCTGTAAGAGCTTAGTGTAGGTCAGAAGAAACCTTTTGGGTCTGTGTGTGATAAAAATGAGAGAGGTGGCTTACAAGACAAATTACTGGTGTGTAAACTTACCAAATCCTTCCAGTAGTAATGCTAGTGTCTACAAAAAAAAAAGATACTTGAATGTAAAAGACTATCGAATATTCACAGTACCCTGGCATATCTTACAAGGTGCATCAAAGAATTCCTGAATATTGTAAAAGTGAGATTAATATGATATTCTCTATTGACTTTGTCCTCTGCTGTTGTGTGCATCTTATTGGATTTTAAAAGCTCTTAAGTTACAAAGAAGTGACTGTATCTGCCACAGCCATGTGTCTGCGATACATGAATGTATTTTTCTTATTTCTTCCTTTTTGTTTCTTTTTATCAAGGAAAATGGGATTTTTTTCCCCACCAAAGGACTGCATTTAAATAAAATGTCTGCTTACAGTGCATAAGAATGGTATTGCTTTGTGCATGTGTACATACAAACATGCATATACATAATTCAGCCTACCATCCTGTTTTCCTGGTGTGTATTTTGGTTCAGCCTTGCTCTCTGGCGTCTGGCAAAATGGTACCTTCCTCCTGGCATAGAAAAGACACTTGTTACATTTTGAGCAGCAGAAAATAGTGGCACATCATGAAGCAGTAGCATCTGGTATACTCAGTCTTTATACGCACACGCCAAAGGAATGCTGTGTGCTGCTAATATATCTGATAGCCTTTAATGTTTTATAGGTTTTCTTAGTGCGCAGTATTGCTGCCTTTCACTTTCTGTGACTGCACTGCCCAGTTGTCACATGTCCTTCTATCATAGAATCATCAAGGTTGGAAGAGACCTTTAAGATCAAGTCCAGCCATCCAGCCAGCACAACCACTGTAAGCACTAAACCACATCACCTAGCACCAGATCCAGATGCCTCTTAAACGCCTCCAGGGGCGGTGACTCCACCACATCCCTGAGCAACCTATTCCAATGCCTGACCATCCTAACAATGAAAAAAAGTTTTCTAATGTCTAATCTTAGTCTCCCCTGTCTCAGCTTTAGGCCATTTCCTCTTGTCTTCTGTAGGCACAGTAGAAGAGGCCAGTCCCCACCTCACTGCAGTCTCTTTTCAGGCAGTTGTAGAGAGGGATGAGGTTCTCCCTGGGCCTCCTGAGACCAAACAATCCCAAGTCCCTCAGCCACTCCTGTAAGACAAGTTTTCTAGACCTTTCACGAGCCTTGCTGCCCTTCTCTGGACACATCCCAGTACCTCAATGTCCTTTCTGAAGTGAGAAGCCCAGAACTGAAAGCAGTACTCAAGGTGTGGCCTCACCAGTGCCGAGTACAGAGGGACAATCACTGCCCTGGTCCTGCTGGCCACAGTGCTCCTGATACAGGCCAAGATGCCATTGGCCTTGTTGGCCACGTGGGCACATTGCTGGCTCATATTGAGCTGGCTGCCCTCCAGCATCCCCCTCCTTCTCAAAGGTAGATACATACACAGTAATTTCATTTTTCTATGCAATGTACATTTCCCAGGAATTTCTGTTTGTTAACTGTCTCATCCTTTGATTACAGGTATTTTCCTCATGGTTGTTTTAAGTACCTTTGGGTTTTGAGGGTAAATAGGATCCCAAAACTCTCTGAAGTAATCTAAGGTGTGTAGGTGGGTATAGAATATCTTCTGAGGAGCCTCTTAACCTTCTTGTTAGTGGGAACTTCCTACTGGTGAAATACAAAGTCTTTTACACCAGTGATACAGGATACATTTGTTCTCCCACTCGAAGCTGATGTTGGCTGAGAGTTAATTGTCAGAGCAGGTAAGAGTAGTTGGCTTAGGCATTCCTCTGTATGCGTCTGTCTGGACCAAAAGCAGTGGCAGCTGCAAGAAGCCTGCAGGCTGAGTTTCTAAGGAAATCACAGATCACCTTTGCTCTGAATCCCGGTGAGATATAAGAAAACCTGTTTGTTTTAGGGGAATTCATTCCTGTACACAATTGTAGCATGCCGCAGTAGGGTGGTCTGTGGCTTGTCTAGTTGTAATTTAAATTTAGGAAGCTGGGTTACTGTAACTACACTGGGCAAAGCTGCATGGAATTCCACTAAAAGTAGAGACAAACTCGATTTAAATACTTAAAGACGGGGGTTTAATTAGGTTTCTTCAAATCTGTATCTGTTCAGGTCAAATTTTATACATTTTCTCCCTACTTTGTTAATTCCATTGTGTGGATTGTACTGCTACAACTTTGTTTCGCAAAGAAATGTTACACTTGGCAAGGAGTTGTCATACACAGAACTCTTAATTTCTAGATGTTTTAATGTCAAACAGTTATTTAAATAAAAATACAAACAAAGCCATGGAAGAATGCAATTAAATGGCAGAAGTGATTTTTAAGAAACCCAGAAGACAGAGCTATAGCCTTTGAGATTTCCTGGCCTTTACTTTGCAGGATCTGAAAAGCAAGCTCTCCTATCTGTGTCTCAGCACTTTTATGTTGCCTTTCCAAAGAAAAGGGAGTTGGATGCAGGCCTGAGTTAGATCTCAAGGGAATAGTGTTCTGTACCTTAAATTACAACCACATGTATTTTACTTCAGATGAAGTTTTCAGCCTAAAATTGGTAAGAAGCCTCATTATTTGACCAGGTTACTATTTACGTAGACCACTGCAGAGCAATCTGTCATTTATCCAGAGCTGGCAACACGTTACCCTTGAAAGATTTTTATTTTGTGTTTGGAACAAGTTTTTTTAAAAATCCATCTCTCTGTTCATTAAATAGAAAACTAAAAGATGGTAGAGATTGCTATGGAGATGAGA
Source organism: Pachycephala philippinensis (assembly GCA_013397055.1). Lineage (NCBI taxonomy): Eukaryota > Metazoa > Chordata > Aves > Passeriformes > Pachycephala > Pachycephala philippinensis. The sequence continues at coordinate 108,270 of VWZT01003779.1, read as the reverse complement.
AGTTATATAAATTGTTCATTTTAATTCTTCAGAATGTAAAATTAACAAAGAAGCTTGGATGTTTACAGGCTTCCAGTGGTTCAGGGTACTGACTAGCTTCTCAACATGCATAGGAATCTTGTGCCCTTTGGACTTTGTCAAGCAGCAGATCATGCCCAGACTTTGAAATCAACCATGTATTTTTTAGACTGGAGAGTGTGGAGTAAGGAGAAATAAATAGATATACTCTCAAAGTAGTCTTTAATCTGTAGACTTATATTATTTTTTCTGGTGAGTAAAATGCCTAAAATGATCTGATAACTGAAGAATGCAGGATGAAAATATAGATGTTCTGTGATTCAAAGGCATAATCATATGGATAACAACTGGAAAATAAGACTTTCACTATTACACCTTTTGGAGTGTCGTGGTGGTGATGTTATAGGTAGGACTGAGATGGTGTTTTATTTGTCAGATGCTTCTCAAAGTGGTTTCTCACTGTGCCTTAGACATTATCTCTGGCCTTACATTTAACACTTGATGCTTGTGCTTGAAAATTGCTGTTGTTCACTGAGTTTAGAGAACAGTTAGTAAAATAAGTTTTAGAATTATAAAAACAAAACATGCAATATTTGTTTAATTAGTGCAAAGTTTAAGCCTTTGTTTAATTAGTAGATTAATGAAACTGTAGGGGATCTTTACATGGCTCCTGGAACACGTGTGGTTGGGGTAACCATCTGCAATGCTAAATTCAAAATGGCAGCCTTGTTCTTCACAGAGTCTAAATCAGCATTCACAATTTAGTAGACAAGTAGCGATTTGTGGAAGTTGATACTTAAATGTTGATGTTCTGAGTAAAGAAAAGTACTTTTGGGAGAGGGGGGCAAGTAAAATACTTGAGTGGAAACATGAAAACCCCTAGGTTTTTTCTGCAAAACAGTAACAAGCACTACAAAGTCAGCATATTCAAGTCCTTTATTGTAAACAAGGTACTAATGTTAAAGGTGAGGGATTTCATTAGTCTCCTAGCTGTGTGTGGAGCCATCATACTGGACTTCAGGATTAAGCAGCACAGTCTCATTGACTCTAGTACTATAAAGGGGCATTTAGAATTATAATACATCATGTTTTAAAATATGAACATTAGTCTTAGCTGCCGTGGGAAAGTGTACTCCATGGAATGCAGGGGTAGGGAGTTACATTTCATTTTGAAAGGCTGTGATTCTAGGCAAATGCAGATGCTTTGTCACCTCTTTAATACCTTAATGGAAAGGCAGTATTTCCCAGAAGTTTTTATCTGTGCACGTGTATGACAAGTGTGGGTTGGGAGAGACTTTATAGAAATAGCTTGCTTCATGTGGTACCTAATATAAAATTAGTAACATACATTGATTTGTTTTGATGCTTGCAGGGATTCTTCCTGACAGTGTCACCAGAAGCAGTATTAAAAGTGGCTGCTCAGGCTTCTGCCAACAACAAGATCTTCAGCTTGAATCTTTCTGCACCATTTATAAGCCAATTCTACAAAGAGCCTATGATGAAAGTCATGCCTTACGTGGATGTTCTTTTTGGAAATGAAACGGTGAGTCTCAAGAAAGTAATGGAAGTATTTGTGTCTCTTGCACTTACGTGTTTGTGTCTCAGAGCCTGCTTCCCCAGGACATAGCCTCAAGCTGGGCCAGGGGAGGATCAGGTTGGATATCAGGAAGAATTTCTTCACTGAAAGGGTTGTCAGGCTTTGGAATGAACTGTCCAGGGAGGTGGTGGAGTCACCGTCCCCAGAGGTGTTCAGGAAAAGCCTGGACGTGGCACTTTGTGCTGCAGGTCTAGTTGATGGGGTGATGATCAGTCAAAGGTTAGACCTGATAATCTTGAAAGTCTTTTCCAGCCTTGATGATTCTGTGATTCATGGTCCTCCTTCTTTATAGAGGGAATCTGACCATGTGAGGTGTCACCAGAACATTAAATCTATGGTCACTGGACTGGGATATTTCAGTAGATGCCAAAGATGTCACTTGACCTGTTAGAGGTTTACAACTTGCTCATTCTAGTAGGAAATACCCAGCACTTTGGTGCTTTGTAATAACTGTCCATGTACACGATGTCCTCACCCTGAATTTAACTCTGCTGGAAGAAAACATATAAAGGGCTACCTCTGAGCTTCTGTAACTTGATTCCATACCCACAGTGCTGCTATTAATAGGATTTTCTGTGATGAAGATGACTCTTCGGGGAGAAGTGGGAGGAGAAAACTAAGAAATAGAGAGTTGGTTTAAAAGGTTCTCATCGATTTTATGGTAGATGGACTGGCAGTCCATCAAAGGAAGGCTTATCTTTGCTGTATAAGTTGGCAAACAGATTGCATGAAATTCTGCCTGGAAGTCCATGTTAATAGACCAAATTAATTCAGATTTCACTCATCGTAGTGCTAGCACTTCTTGATTTTTTTTCCACTTTAGAAAATGTTCTTAAATATTTATTAGTTTTCTCAGCAGGAAAAGGTTGAAAAAAGCCTTGAAATGTGTGACACACCTAAATGAAATGTGGGTTTGTCACTCACAATAGCTACATGAATACAGGAAAATGATGGAAAAGCAACTTACTCCTGTCAGTGTTTATTCCTGATTGTGACACAGGGACTTGCACCAACACAAGTCAGTTTTTAAACTATTGTCCATGTGTCCACGTAGGGGCTGGCATTGGTATAGGACTTCAAAAAAATTAAAAATACTTACCTTAAAAACAAAGAAAATTGCAATGTTTTTAAATGCAGTGGGCTAAGGGAAACCTTTTTAACTAAAGTTGACTATACAGAAAAAGCATTTTTCAGACATGTTCTTGCTATTTCCAACTGTTACCTTTGTACATCTTTCTTGATACAGTCCTCACAAAGATGGTATTGAATATTTTTATTTAATAGCAGTATAATCTCGACACAAAAAATCCTATCAGATTTCACAAATTGAGTAATACCAAATCTAGTCAATTTTGGAGTAGAAGGGCTTCATAGAGACTTCAGGGATTAAAACTTGTGGGTCTTTTATGTAACTATTTCTCCACTGACCTATTAGGATAATTCAGATCACTGTGGTTCATTAGGTGCTATTTTTCATAGGTTGTTACTTTTTGTGTATTTGTGTATTTTATAAGCAATAGCCCATGATACCGGTGACACTCCCATTTCAGAAATTTTATTCAAACTATGTTAATTTCCTGTGTCACTTCAACTTGTTATGGTATTATTCACCTGCTGTCAAAAAATATCGTGTGGTACTCTTGTATTCGTTAAAGTTGAAAGACTCCCTGCATTTTCTGTATATAATTTCTGAAGTATTTTGGTGTCTTTCAGGGTAAAAGATACTTTTTAAACTGAAGTAGTCATCCTTAAACTTGGCGGTACAATATATATAAATACTTCAGAGTAGCAGCCTCTTTGTTGCTTACACTAATCATGAAACCCTGGTCATTTTTTAGTCTCTGTTTGCTGCTGTATAAGCTGGCTGTTGCTGCTTCGGAGGTGTCGAAATGCTGCTTGCAGTGGTTTATTCTCTTTCTGTGAGACTTGAAACCATGCTCTTGGCATGATGTACTTCTAGTTTTGAGAAGCTTCTGTGTCTTCTCATTGTCAGCAATCCTGCTCTCTGCATATGGTTTTTGATGAAAAGTGGTTGCAAAACTCAAAGCTCAGCCTGACATGTTCTGCCTTCTAGTAGCTTCCGCCCTTGGTTTTGGTGCTTTTTCTTTCCTCCCATATTAATTTCAGCTACAAGCACATTCAGGATTTTTTTGTGCATTTTTGTGTGTCTTGACGGGTCATGAACCACTTCAGCTAGCCAACAACAAATTTTTGTCCATTTAGTGTGATTTTCTTTTGCTTTTTGCTACATTTTCCATCAGTGTAAGTGCATAAGTTAGCAGATGAGCAAGGCATACTAAGTGGTGTGGTTGTTAGTTCATTAGTACAAACAATACAATTTTATTCTTCCCTATATTTATCTTCACATTATAGTCCAATAAAATTCTATTGTTAAGCACTGAGCTGTTTATTTTTTGAGTAATACAAAAACATCCAAGTGCAGCAAAATTCCAAATTGCTGCCATTCCTAAACTAAAAACAATTGGCAAAGTGATTTTAAATTACATCTTCTACTTAAAAATTTACATCTGAATGGAGATTGGTTATTTCAAGTTTCAGCCAGATGGTAATTAAAATGGGCAAGTTATAAACCTCTCAGAATAAATATTCTAGTTTTGAATGTAAATGCCAGCATACCCTTAACTGCAGTTTATACACTGAATGCTGTGGTAACAACTCAGTATATGTATCAATTTCAGCATTAACTCAGTGACCACTGGTATTTTGATAATTTATTTAAATCTCATTTATAACCTACCTAAACATCTTGTCTTGAATTTTTTATATTTATTAACGGGACTTCATATAATAAATTTAGTACAGAACATTCAGAGAAGGAATAATTACATGGTCGTTGCAGCTAACCAAGTAGGGCCATTCCGCAGTCATTATCTAGCAGTACATGACTGAAGAACTTGATTATTGTCATTGCTTTTAATTTTTATTAAATTAAGGTTTTTTTAATAGTGTCATTTTGCAAATGGTTCTTAGCAGTAATACCTTCCAAGCTACCATAATCACTGGATAATTAACCTGCCAGGATTAAGCACACTCTACTTTGCCTCAGGATGCTTAACTCTCAAATAAGGTCAATTATCTCCTGATGATAACTGCTTTGTCACAAGTTGCTGCTTAATTCAGCTGTAAAAGCTCACCTTAGAATACATATTTTACAACTCGAAGTAACTTTCAGTAACAGAATGGTCAAAAGAATGAAAGCTTTGAAAGTGACATTTTTACACAGACTTGTAGAAAGTTTCCTACACAGCAGTTATTCTAGGCAAGTAAAGGAGACTGAATTTATAGGTATCTCTTTCCATTTTCCCAGTTAGGGCTAAATTTTGATGTGCCTGAAATACTTGACCCATCGAAGTCAATAATGGGCACAGGAATCTGAATTCAATTTCCAGTCTCCCTGAAAGTTGTGAGTTACAATGGCATCTCCTCGGGGAAGGAACTATCTTTGGGAGAACGGTCTGTGTATTTTTGCACGTGCAGCTGGATAGCAGTTTCTTAAGAATTTAAGGGACACTGCAAGGCTTTCACATGATTGATCTTCACATATGGCACCAGTTCATGACTCAAAGGAATATTTGTTGATATTGATGTGATAGAGATCTTCTGGGTTCTCTTGTTATGTGTAGGCAGGGCATCACTGAAAAATTTTAGGATTTAGAAACTTTGGAGTTATAGACACGTTGAGCTCCTCATCTAGTGCTTTACAACAAAAACCTTAAGCCAATGATATAACTTGTAGTATTCAGTGTACAGCGATCAGTAGAAGTTAAGGAGGTTATGTAGAAGAGAAATTGTGAATTTTTTTAAAGTGCCAAATAATAAAGAAAACTAAGATAACAATTTTTCTTAGAAAATTGATCCTCTTCCTCTCTTATGTAAAGAGCTGTTACTTCTAAACACCCAGTCTCTGAACAAATTAATTACAGGATTATAAGCTGAAGTTTTGCAAAGACAGAGCATCTGTGAGCTCATTGGGAAATTGCTGCTGGTGTGACAGCAAATATGCTGGAAAGAAAGCAGGTTGTGTTCAAGACTTGTACATTTTAAGAAGCAATGACAGCAGCTTTAGTGGTGGTTCTGGAGTTAGAAATTCTGAGCTTTAAAGAGTTGAATCCCTTTGAATGGAATAAGGCATCAAATGGGTCTTGTTGTTGTTTCCTCTTCACAATTATACTGGAATGGTACATTGTGCCTCCTTTATTTAAAATATTTTTAAATGAGGTATCAAATACTAACAGAAAGATGCCTACAAATGCAGGTGGTTTGCACAACAACCTTTAATACCCTTTGTAAGCCCTTATAAAAGCCAGTCTCTTCAATGACATGGAAAATTCTCTTTAATGGCAGGGAAAATCAGAAAATATAAAACTGAGGGTTTGGTGGGATTTTGGTGAGACTAACATGCTCCTGATTTCGAACTTGCAGGCAGTCTGTAGTTTTATGCTTTTATTTTAACTGAGGGAGTGAATGGAAATACTGCTAGGTTTTCTGGCATAACCCATGTTCAGCACACCAGGATTTACACCTAAATGACAGTTTCCAAACAAATTTGTCTGTTCCCTTACTGTAAACTCTCACTCCACATAGCTTGATGTATTACATTAGGATATGACACTGAGAACAACCTTCAGTTCCACCTGCAAATTTCCTCTGCTGCGTTATCACCTGGGATCAGATTGATACCTGGAGGCTTAGGAATCTGCCCACAGCCAGCGAGAATCTTGAATGAGACATAATCACTTTTGTGAGATAAATGAGCCTCATGGTGATTCTTTTCAAACTAGTGTGCATTCATAATGGCATAACTGAATTGATTTGAATTTAGGCACTGCAATTCTACTGTTTCTAGACCTAACAGATAGCTTTCCACAACCACGAGTGTCCTTTCACACTGGTGAGTTGTCTGATTTTGAGGAAACAATTAAGAAGCAGGAGTCAGGAGAAAATCAGGTGACAGATGTAATTTGGCGTGTGGAAGAAGGGAAATAGAGCTTGACTTTCAATAAATAATGAAAGGGAGACCAGCATTTCAGTCTGTTCTTCAGTATCAGATGGCACCAAGAAATAAGGAACATGGCAAAGGATGGCTGGTCATGCCATAAATATCACTAAGTTGATGTTTCTATTTGAAGTACTTTCAAGTAAGCATTTACAATTATTTTTGAATGTTTGAAATTATTCTTGAAAGGCAAATAATAGATGGTATTTGAAACTGAGCATGTTGAAGAGGCTTGTTTTAGTACTGCTAACTTGCATGTATGTTATGTTAAGAGCCCTTAAGAAACGTTTTCTTTTTATCTTACTGGACCTGGTCTATATTGAGAGGTTATTTTCAGTCAGTGGTTGTTTGCAAGCTACCATCCTTAAGTCAACCTTTAGCTTCTACATCTCTATTCACTTGGAATTAAATTTTCAGAAACATTAATCATCTTAAATGACATTAAGTTGGGTGCTAGAGTTTTGCATTTCAGTTTATATACTGGTATTTTCTTTTTTGTTGTGCTCTCAGAAGTTCCCAGAAACTTGCCCCACAGGTGAGGGTAATTATCTTCAGTTCCTAGGCTGGGTGAGAGACTGAGGTTTGCACGGTTCCCTACAGGGAGTCTGTGGTTCAGTTAAAAATCAGAGTCAGATATTCTGACCCAGTTTATTAAATACACATGGGAAAAAATTTTGTAAGGAGACATCTCATCTTCCCTTCCATTTTAACAGGTAGAGGTTTTTAAGGTCAGCTGTTGCTGGTGTTTACTTTTCTAAACTGCAGTAAACATAGTATTTCTTTTTATAAATCCTGCGTTTAAGATTTCTGCAAAGTGTTTGGAGGGAGCCTGGGAATTAAAAATTGTAATTCTGAGTGGAGGAAAAATAAATACTATATTTCTTTGATGTCTTTGTAGAATTTTGATGCCTATTTCCTGTTGTAGGTGTTGTGTTTTCAATTATAGGACAGCTATGGTGTTGTAATATTGCTCCTTAATTCATAGAATTAACTTTCTCAGTAGTGGAATATCTAATAAATTGTGGCCATCTGAAAAATGAGAGGGTCTCTAGCACAAGGGAGGTTGATAATGTCAGTGGCATGTTGTAAAGATGTGCTGTGGGAAGGATGCTGAAACAGCCCAAGGCTATTTCAGCTGCAGACTCTGAATCTGCTGCTTCTTCTCTCCTCTCTTTTTTTTTTTCCTTTTTTTCCCTCCCATGTGAACTCCAGTGGCTCTCTGAGATAAAATGCTTTTAAATCATTTCCCAACCTTGCAGCCGTTTTTGATAAAAGCCCTGTTATCTGAAATGATATGAATCACTGTGGAGTTAACCATACCTTTTACAACAACATATTTTGTTGTGATTCATTCTGTCTCAATTAATCATCTTATTTATCTACATTGTCTCAGCTGCTGCACTGAAATCCATGAGTAATAAGCAAGTAATTATTTTAGTATAGTTTACCTAGTACATTATGAATGAAAGGAAAATTGAGAGCCGAGTATTTAAATTTATATTTAGTGCTGCTTTCAGCTAATGTCTAGCTATTTAAGCAATTTAGGAACCCTATCTCAAAAAATGTCTTTCTTGTTTCCTGTTATGGAAAACAAGCAGGTATTTAGAAGCAAAGCTTATACTTTCCAACAGACTTCACTTCTTAAAACTAAAAATATTTTCTGGTAGTCTCTCAGAATGCCTAGGAATATTTATCCTTCCTTATGCTATGCAGTGTTGAGATACTTTTAAGACTGTGAATACTGGAGAGTGTGCAGCACAAGACAGAACATGTCCTGTGAGAGAGGAAGGCAGATTCTGCTGTATTTCAGCAGCTTGTGTTTTACTGACGATGATTGATAACCCTTTTCACTTCGTAGCACTTCCCAGAGCATCTCATAACACTTCATAAACATTAAAGCTCAGAACAAACCAATAAGGTAGGTGTGTAGTCTTGACTGTTTTACAGGTGGACAATTGAAAGGTTATTTGCCCAAGGTCATACAGCAAGAGCAGAGCCAGGAACAAGCAAAATTGAATTCTAACTTTTTTCTTCAGTTAAGTGTCCTGAAATGTTGTCAGCTGCTGAATACATTTTGGACAAAACTCACCTGTCTGGAGGAAAAGACCTGCAGAACCTGGCTTTCAGTTTTCAGTGTAATATTAATGTATGTCTCTGAAAGCCTTTTGAAGGTAAACTACATATGTCTTTTAATAATCAGATCACTAGGGCAAAAAATGTATAATATATAATATCTAATATCTAATTTAAGAACTGCAAAAATAAGAGTATGAATAAAATTGAGTTACACAGTTGATACGAACAAGAAGAATAGAGGCAGAAATGTTCACAAAAACTTCATTACGTCAGTGTAAATTCAGAACTTTTGTATTTCGCAGAGATATTTGCAGATAACAATATAGATGAAAAATGTGTTACAATAAAGCTTTGTTTTGCAGTCCAGCTAGGGTTAATTCAGTGCCTCCACATTTGAAGCCCTGCGTGGGGCAGATGTAGCCAGTTTCTGATTCAGGGTATTGTTAGGTTATGCTAAAGCCTCTTAAGCCAAGAAGGGACGCTGGGGATTCTCCCCCTGCTACAGAAAGCCCTTACAGTGGATTGTGAGGCTGCAGTGCCATGTTATCCCCATGGATAGCATCCAAGTGTGAGGTGATGCAGATTCTCTCCTCTCTCCCTTATCACATGGCGTTATCTGCCCCCTTTACTCAGATTTAGCGATTTTCCATCCATAGCAAGAGTGAGTTCCGTGGGCCAGACTGGTGTTAATCACTGAGCTGGTCCAGCTTTCTCAGGCAGCACAACCACTAGATCTGATTAGCTGAGAGGGTAATGCGGGGTGCTACAAAGGACTTGGGAAGAGAAAGCCTGATAACCTCTTTGTTTCATCAGATATAAACAGCCAATCTGTTAGGGTCTCCCAGGCAATACGGCAAAGAAACACAGTCATTGACTGACTTAAATGTTATTTTGCATGGATAAGTTGTATATTAGCTGCCACTGTTCTTGGACAGAGGTTTTTATATAAAAGAGACAGTTTTTACCTAAAGAGTATGTATTGATGCTTCCTGTGCTTATAAATTTGAGTCTGAACAGAGGGTTCTTGAAAGGGGAGGAAAGGGAAGGATAGTAAAGGAGACGGTAGTAAGTCCATGGTGATGCTCAAAATCTTGAAAACGTGGTTTGGGGGTTTTGGAATAGAATTGGCGATATCTTTATTATGTTAACCTATTTTTCTGTACTATTACATAGCACTATTTTTTCAAAACTGCAGTTTCAGCCTTGTTCTTTTTCTCATGTTATCTTTCTCTGTCAACACCTTCCTTCACTCTGTTTATATAGCTCATATAATATTTTTATTCCCTCAAGAGAGTTTCACATCTCATTATAAATCTATTAGCTGGTTTCATTTTTCTGGCTTTTTCCAACAAAGAGCAAAAATAGGTATTTGAACCCTCTCTTCTTTCCAATTAGCTATATAATCTTCTGTTACCAGGATTCCTACTGTACATTTTGTAAGAATAAATGTAACCCACTGATGTTTCCTTAAGGTTATTGAAAAGTTGCTATGTATAAGTAAATTAATGCAAAGAAATTTTTCCTTCATGCACTGACATACACACTGAGGGTATTTAAAAGGGACTTATGCTAAACTATTATGGATTAAAACCATTATGGATTTTATTTTTGAATTAAAATTTAGAGTTAAGACAATGACTTCAAATGGAAAGCTAATCATGCACTGTATTATGAACCATATGCAATGGGGCATAAATATATGTAAGGGTTGCAAAAATATTTTGCTAATTTTTTTAATTGTTTTCACAGTTTTTCTAAAAACGGGAAATAAGCTTGTAAAAGAAGTAGAAAAAATATGATTGCAGCATACCTAAAATATTTGAAGGATAGATAAAAGCATCCATGGTTTTCCCAAAGGCATTAATTGATCTCTAAAACCTTGCCTTATTTATAAACTTAAGCCACCCCATTTATAACAGCCTTTGGGTGATAATTTTGCAGCCACATCAAAGTGTCTCCTTAAGCCATGTTTTCAGGTTTAGTGGTCATATTATGACTTACAATACCATTTGTTTAAGTACTGACCTCCCAGGGAAGCAATGTGGAGAAATTGGCTTTGCTCTATAAGTTTTTGTTCTAAGTTAGCAGAACTTATCCCTCCTAGTCATTACGTTTGATTTTTTTTTTTAGTTCTCCAGAGAAGTAATCCATGAAACCTGTACTTTAGTGAAACTACTGCTAATCCATATGTGATAAGTAACATTGTCAAAATGTTGCTCATTAAGTCCTCAGACATTCCTTTGACTCCTCATATTCTGTGTCAAAACCAGCAATATATGCAATCACATTAGGGAAACAAGCATCCACGAGTCAGTTTGCTTCCCATGCTGAAGTGGTTTCCATATGCAGGAGCTTCCCTCTAAAGGACAGAATTGTAGCAGTCTAATGGCTGGGACAGTAGAAATTCTGAAATGCATTAAGCTGTCTGTTTGTTGGTTACGTTTCTAGCTGTGTAGAGGGAAACCCCCTACTCTGAACTTGAAATCCTACAAACAGTTGTGTCCATCATCTTCAATATATTTTATTTGAAGGCTATAATTTCACAAGTAGAAAGTTTCTTTCTCCACCCACAGCTAAGGAGAAGGACTTCTCCACCCTTACAAAGGAACTGGTCATCAGCATCTGCTTCTTGTCCCAGCCTTTGAGTTAGGCCACAGCTGGGCTGGGCTTTCAATAAACAAAAATCTTTAACATTGGAGAAACTCATCTGAAGGCAGTGGCAAAGTGGTACACATTCCAATTGTTTCTCTTTCTCCATGGCTGTCCTTCTGAAGGATTCTCTTTTTGAAAATCTGAGAAACCAAGCTATGGACAGTATTTTCGATCCCTGGCAGGTTAAGGGGCCTCACAGAATTAGGTTCTCTTGAGGATCTCTTTTAATAAAGTGTGTTTCTGCTCTGGAATTCCTCTGAGAGACCAGGGCATGTTTATCTTGTCTATCAGATTGTCGACCTCTCCAGCTTGTGCAACACGCTTTCTTAAACAAAAAAAAGAACTGGAATTTTCATGAGAAATGAAGTCATAGCTATAAAATGTGTTGTTGGGGCAGTCCTGATTTCTCTGTAAGGACAACCTCCCTGCAACTAGAAAAATATCTGAAATTTTGTGGAATTGCAAGTATCCTTTACCATCAGTTTATCCAGTTTTTCTTAACTTTTTTGAAACATGGATGGGCAGTCAGATGGTCTTAACACACAATATTTGCTATATGTGTTATTTTGGAGCAGCTATGATTAACATGTCTTTTTCCTCTTGTTGGAAATTCTACTAGAGCAGGAGAGATACATCTGTGAGTGGTCTTGGACACATACCAGTTTCAGATAAATGGATCAGTCAATTTAAATTCTGCATATATAGTTGCCAAACACTATGCATTTGATTTGAACATCAAAGTAAGTGCCAGATTTGGATGGAGCTGCATCTTGGTATATGTGAATTACGATAATGAGTCAAACTACTGAATCTCACTGCTCAAAAAAGAACACTCATCATCTGGAACCAAATTCCTTTCTTCTAGAATCTAAACTCATGAAAAGAACTGAAGAAGTACATATCCTTATGCTGCCAGTTGTAACCCATCTCTGAGTAAGTGTTACCTGAGAAGTGGGTGAACACGCTTAGGGGCATTCTGAAGTGTAGAATGGTAGGGGGTGGACCCATTATTTAGACCCCATGGAAACCCTAAGTTTCAGGAGTCCATATTAACTCTACTTGCAGATGAGTTTCTTTGATATTTCAAACAAGAACTCTGTGTCCCAGGATGAGTGGGGCATGTGTATATTTCAGGTAGAACAAGCTAAAATCAAGATCAGTGTTAAGTGTGTTAACATCATCAGCAGTGTTCTTGGGATAATTTTTAAGTCTGCAGGGAAATGACAACATAACTTGTCCCAAAGTTACCTTTTCATTTATGGTAAAGATATTAAGTATTTTAGGGGAGGGTCTTTGTTGTAACAGACTTTAGTCAAGCCATACCGATTCATTTTGTACCTCTTCCATTGGAGTTGGTTTTTTTAGGAACTTAAATGTCAGTTATCATTTTTTAACCATGCTTCACCTCTGCTATTCTTAAACAACAGTTTCTCTTTATTGTTACTTGAATTTGAAAAATGCACTGTGTAAAATATTGCAACATAAATTAACAGAAGTGAGTTACTTTGGAGGGCATTTGCATAGATTTAGTGAGAAGAGAGTAGGTAATAGATTATTGAGTAATGTTATTAGACCAGGGAAATGCGTAATTCAGGAGTAAGCTGTACAGACATTCTGTCTTGTGGATGTTGTTCAAGGTAACAACTTTTAGAACAGCGTCTCGTTTAATGAAACACAAAGCAAACCCCCTAATTTTTCTATTTTAAAATCTTGTACATTCAATGATAGTGTAAGGATTTTGAGTGTTAGGTGGATGGAGAGAATTGGGTAACTTATGTAATATGTAGGAAGGTTTCAAGTGAATTTTTAAAATTAGAATTGAAAAATTTTTTCAGTGCTACTGTTTTTTTATTTGTTAATAAGATCTTCTGCAATAAATCCTTGTTCAGGATTATGAGTAAGAAAAGTTATTCTTCATGTAGATAAAATTCACAAAAGGAGATTTGAAATATATCCAATTCATGCTGAAAACTATGTGAAATGTAACTAATTTTGTCTGTGCTAAGCTGCCCAAACCCTGTTACTAATTTAAATCAACATGAGAGTAAGTTATAATGCTTACCTTTTCATAGCATTTCCTTAACTGCTTCTTTTTTCTTGTATATTTCTTGCATTTCATTTTACTGGAATCAAGCGCACCATACCCAGCCACAGCCTGGGGTGCAAATTTTGTATAACTCTGCAATGTTTTCCTACTTTAATTCCACATTTTCAAACACTTGTGTGTATCTTATGTTGCCTGTGTCAGCTATGAGGAAAGTATAACAAGGTCTTGGGTAGTACTTATGAGTGAGTACTGAGTTAGTGCTGTCTCCCAAGAGCCGGCTGCTGTGCTCTGAGCTACCCCAAGGACCCACCTTGCTGTAATAACCCAACCTGTGCAAACCCTTCCCGTGCTCCTGCTCCCAGGAAGCTCTCTGCAAATATGAAATAGTTGTTATACCTCCTGTTACAGTGGCTAGAGCTGTGGGGCATGCAGTGTTCAGGCAGCAGTGCCCTTGGTCCTGGGCTGACTCTCAGTGGAAGATGGGCAGTGGGTACAGGGGAGATGCCCAGCTTGCCAGCATGCACACACAGCTTACTGCCTGCCCGTGAAGGCCTCCCGGGTATCCAGCCTTACACAGGAGTTTGCCATTTATCAGTAAGCTATCAGGAGATAACCTTGGAAGATTTCTAAAACGTTTTCCCCTGAGCCTCATACAACTTCCTGACTTTGCAGAGAAAGGCCCATGAAAAATTGTATCAAGAAAATTTTTTAATTCTCTAAAATAGTTTTCATATGAAACATACCATATACAGATTAGATGGCGGGTTGGCATGTAAAAATGGGGGGCTGTGGATCCTTTTCTAAGGCATCTTGCATTACTATCTTGCAAACTGACTATCATCATGTGTTCTTTTTTTCTTGCCTATCTCCTATCCTTATTATTACAGCAATTAACTTTATAGCTGATGTTTGGAGTGCTATACACTGTGCAAAACAGAGAGGCATGTCTTGTCCTGAGAAACTTCTATTTTAAACAGAGATAACAAACAAAAGACTGGAGAAGTAATGACCAGAGAGAGGTGAAATGTTGTAACAGTGATGATACACTTGTTCAGTGCCATTACAAAATGTAGCTAAGGTTTTTTCTCCATAATCTCATATGTCAATTTTTAAAAGAAATGCAGTGAATGGAAAAGAAAAAAAGTAATTATGGTCTGTGATAAGATTAGATATACACGTCCCTTCACTATGATTTTTTTAGGAATTCTTTTCTTTTTTTTTTTTTTGTTTGCTTTCAGTCTTAAATATCATGCAGAATTAAAGCAGTTCATGATCAGTTAAAATTTCAAATATTTAAGACAGCAGTATTTAAGATTAACTGTTTTCCATTTACTGACTGTTACTTGGAACCAAAAGGATCTTGTATTTTTGTAAGCATAGTAAGCTACACTGTTTTTCTTTAAACTTTAGGGTATGAATTATATTCCTATAATGACAGCTGCAGGGTGGAATGTTTTAACACACTGGAGTGAGATATATCTTGGACACATTCTTGGTACCTTAAGTTCAACATGCTCCATATGGTGCCACTGAGCCAGTGATTTTGAAGAAAACAGTTAAAGACTGCTGAAACAGCGTAAAATACAAATTAGTCTTTGCTATATAAGTAAAAAAATTCACTGTCAATCTTTTCAGCTTTTTGCATGAATACTTCCAGCAACTTTTAGTAGTAGTCCCCATGTTTTAAAACAACTGTTGAATTTTAGCAGAACAGAGTGAAAGCTTGTGGGCTAAGAATACATTAACTGAATTATGCCTAACTCTTATGCAGGGGAGCAAAGGGAAAGGAGATTGGGCTTCCCTGCATTTCCACATTAGTTTTTAATGTGATGGCAGGGATTGTGTGATGCAAGATTTGTGAGAAGTAGGTGGCTCTTTGTTAACTTGGTCCTCTGTCAGCACAAGAGCAGCATGAAGGAGCTGTGTGTCAGGGAGGTGTCTCAGTCCTACTGTTGAGAATACTAATGATAGGGTATCCTGTAGTAAAACTACAGAATAACTATGGTTGTTACTAAGTGTTTTAGTGTTTGGAGAAGTAAATTAGCTGGGAATTATGTTTTCAGAACACTGGACTTTTTTCATATGTTTTCATTCACAGTATCAAGGCAAGCAGGAGTTAATGTATGAATAACTTGCTTGTCTATCTTTTATCTTAATGTAGTTGAATTTTTTCAATATCTGCCTAACCCTGGGTTTTCTGAGTTTATATTCAAGCTGTGGATTTCAAAATTCTTACAGCATACTTGCAGTTCTTAATATTGAAGTTATCAGTTCATCCTGGATTATTATTAGTACTGTCATTATAATTATTAATAGTATTGTTGTTGTTACCATCATCATCATCATTATGGCTTTTTAAAAGCATCATACATGGACTCCAAACAAAAGACGAAGGATTACACAGCAATGCAAAAATTCTATTCTTCTCAAATAGTACCAACCTTAAATTGTTTTTTATTGGTGTAGACTCATAAGAACAGATTTCCAAATATAACAGAGCGTAAGACAAACAGCCACAGTGCACCAACCTGCTAACCTATCCTTGTGTACCTTCTCTATCAGCAGAACAGCACAATGAAGTGAGACCACTACTGATGAATGAAGCCTTTGAGGAGGTGATTTGCAGTTATATTAATGTGAAGTTCCACATTATAGCCCGAGTTGATCTAGGAATTTACTGCTGGAGGAAGATGGAGATCTTGCTCCCTATTGTCCCTTTTTAGACTTGTAGCTTCTGTCTCAGGTTCCCTCTGTACAGTGTAGCTAAGGCAGCAGAGACATGGGGGATATTTTAAAGAAAAGAGGATGTGACCACATGATTTTTTTTTTATTAGGGATGTAATTAATTAGAGACAGTCCATCTAAAAGTAAGAAACCAAAAACCAGTCCTTGAGCTTCTTTCCCAGAGCTAAATTGTTGCAGTAAAATCATGAGGCAAGGACCGATAGGTAACGACCATTTTAGTGATCCCATGTTAGAGCTACCTGCACTGCTGTTGTCCCTCTAGATATAATTAGGTAAAATAATCATGAATATTTTGTGTAAATTTCCATCTTTGAATATAGCCCGAATGTCGAATTTCAAATGATAATTACTTACGACATTTGGTAAACCCTTTGGGATATAGCCAATGAGTATCCGTGGTAAAGGACCTCGTTGTCAAAGGATTCATAAATAAAGTTCTCACACACTCAGAAAGTATATTCAAAGCATGTAAGATTTTGATACAGTGTCTGTCATAGCAAACAGAGGTCAAATATCTGCTTTAAGTGAAAAACAGAACTTAATATTGGCATTAGAGAGATGACCAGAACATCAATGATACATTGAAGTGGATGCTTTCTCATCATACATAAAATTAGCAGCTTTTCTCTTTTTTTCTTGCTGCAGCAGGATTCTCTAGTTCAAAAGGGTGTCTGTTGATGTTTGTCCAGTCACTGGGCATACATCTGTATATGTTCTGTAAAAGACTGACTCAGCTGTACTTCCGTCATCAGTGATAACTGTCTAGGCCTTCCAGTCTCCGTGGGCATCCTAATCCATTTGATACAATGATATAATGCAGCTGTCATAGAACACTATTCCCTTTGTTTCAGGAGCGTAAGACTTCCAAGCCATACATGTAATCTAAGCCAAGGAAATGATCCCAAGGGATCCACTTAACCTATCAGTGCCTGCCTTCATTCTGTGCCATGGGTAGAGCAGTCCCTTGCTTAGCAGAATTAGAGTTCTGCTCTAAATTGGAAGACAACTGTGCTTCCTTTCTCTGAGTATCAGTTCGTTGTCACTATGTGTGAGAAGCTTGTGTTAAGCTATGTGTTAAGCTTGCACTTCACTGTTCCAAAACAAGTTTGTGTATGAAAGACATAACAATGGTGTTATATTGCTCTGCTGGGACAAAAGGAGGACCTCCTTAGGTCAAACATTCTTTATGTTGAAGAGCAGAGCACAAAAGGGGACCAAAACCTTTTCCTGCACAATGCTGCTGTTCGCTGAAGGAGGCAGAGTCCAGCCTGTCCTTTTTTAATTCCACGTCTCAGCCGTTGGTGGATTATTTGAGGAGAGGAGGAAATAAAGAGTAAGGGGAAGACTTGAGAAGATCCAGTGGAGCTCTCTTCCTGAAAATTATTCTGTGTTTCCCAGTGGTGGAGAAATTGCCTGAGCAGTTTAAACCTACAACAACTCGGTCTTGCCTGAGTGCAAACCTGGAAGTGGTTTTCTTTATTCAGACCAGAAGCCTGTTCATACTTTGCTACTTACAGGCCAATAAATTACTTCTTCAAAAAGTTCCTATTTTGATAAATTGATGTGCTTGTGTGTTTGCACTATATTATGTACGAGGAGCCTTGTCATCTTATTGAAATAATAGGACTTTGAGAGATACCAAGTATTTATGGCTAGATTTAATGATTTTAAAGGAAGGAAATTATTGCAGCCCCAGGGCGACAGTAACTTATATAGTGACAACTTATACATGTTTTATGTACCTATTTACTTCAATGTTCACTACAAAAGTATAGTTACCATAGCAATGACCATGTCACCAGACTTCTTTGCTAGTTCTGAAATACAAAATACCCAAATGCCACCTGAACTGTGATTATTTTCTGCACAAGTATTGGAAGTAGAAGTTGAGAGTGTCACACACTTTTCTAAACGAACAGCAACACACTGATTTACAGAACGTTTTATGTTGCAAATGGATCTTGGGTTGTTAGCATCCCTAGTACTGTAAATCCTTTGCCACTAAGCTGCAAGAAAAGCTTCACTGGCTCCTATCAGAAGAGACTCCACTAGTATATACTTAACCTATAGTCTTCTGTGGAATATTGGTACTTGCCTGCAATATTTCAAGAAAATAACATGTGGTATTCAGGAAGACACTTTCTCTGTTTTTACTCATAAGTAAAACTATCCTTTGGCTATTTACAGGTTGTTAGCATTATATAAAATAGCATCACAGAAAGTGGTGTGATTTTTACCTGCTGCTGCTTTTCCTTTAGAAATGGCAAATTTATTAAGAAGTTAGGTAGTAACTTCTGTACCTTGACGTGCAGCTCACTAACCAGTAGAATGGAGAAGCCAGGTACTAGATTTCCCAGGTCAGCATTAACCACTGGGGCAGTGGTGGATTACCTCAATATGACTTGTGGGCAAGTAAAAGGTGAAAACTCTTACCACAAAAGTAGACCACTCTTTTTTATAGGTTTTCTCACTTGTAGGCAGTGTGAGCTAACCTAAATTCATATAACAATTATGAGTATTGGATACTTGAAGAAAAGCAGTTTGCAGGACTGCAGACTTAATCCACCATTTCAGTCATTCTCCTTTAATAAAGACTTGTCTACACAGAAGCATTAATCTGAACTGAGTGCATCCGTTTAAGCACAACAGCTTTAACTCAGATTTGTATTGTGTTCACTTGTGGACAACCTTATGCTGGAACAGGAGTGTTTTTTTCTTGTTTAACTAAAGAGAAGCATGGCACATGAATTACAGAGCAAACATGTGAACACTTGGAGCCAGCCTTTAGCAATTCTATGTGAAAATGTGGAAGTAAAATTGATCTGCATTCATGTAAGTGTTGATCTTGTCTTCCTTGCATTGTATAGTGTCAGAATTCTTCTCACGAAGAAAGAATCTTACTTTGCTGGGTAGGGAAGTGGACATGGTGCTGTTTGGTATTATGTTTATCTGTAGGAGTTGTAGGGAAGAGTAAGGAAATTACTTTACCTACAAAGTTTGATCCAACCTCCCTAAGTCCTTGAACTGGACATGTAGACCAGGTGGTTCAGATTCCTGCTTTATGTAGCAGTGCTGTTGTTTAGACTCTTTAAATCTGATCAGAGGTCCCCAAACGAAAATGAAGTCTTAAATTAGAAAGAAGGAAACTTTTTTACACAGCTTCAATGTTGACTGAAAATTGTCTAAAAGGATCAAAAAAAAGCCTCTTTCATTGTGTTGTGATTCTTAACCATTAAAAAGTAATTACAGCTACTTCAATTTTTATTTGGATTCTTTCCGTTCTCCTCTATTTCCTTCTCAGAAAAAAACCCTCAGTGTTTTTATGTTTATCTAGGCAGCAAGTGGAATTTACAAATAATCCTTGAAGTGCATAGGTGTGCTCTTCAACCAATGACATTTGAACTGACCCAGGACAGGCAACCTGCAAAACTAGATGATTCAGTTTGCTGGTGCTTCAAGAGTACCGTCAGCTGTGTGACTCTGCATGAATTACCAGCTCAGCCTGGGAGCTCAGGTACTTCTGAGACTTCTGATGCTCCACTGCCTGCTACAAACATGCCCAGAGACTTGTATTGTGCCTGATCCTTGCAGAGACATACAGCCACTAGTCCCTGTCTAATTTAGCAGATAGCCTTCGGCAGTGACCTGTCCATGGGGAAGGTCAGCTCTGGCAGGTCAATGGACTATGACCACCCATAGCTGCTGATGGGCAGGTGTGGGGGAAACTTTGTCCAGAAGGACCCCTGTCCCCGCAGCTGATGGGCTGTGTGATAGATTAGGTCACTCTGTCTATGTCACCTCTTTTACCACATACTGCTTTCATAGTCAGCAGTGTGTTTGTTCCAGCTGTGATGTTAAAAAGTGTGACTCCATTTACATCTATGGGGATAGTCTGGCCAGAGCATTATTTATCATTACTGGCAAATACACTCAGTACGGACTGAGGCACATGCGTCTGGTGTATGGTTGAAGGTATAATGTACAGTCATTGTTGTTGACACTGCACCAGGCTTAGGAATAAATCTGCCTTATTTTCTGGGTGAAGGCTGTGTTTCTCCTGCTAAAATCTGACATCCAGTTCTTGTTCTGTAGCTAGCCAAGTATTATATTTCTTCTCTGTTCTCTTGCTGGTGCAGCCACCTGGTGTGGGGTGGATTCCATGTGTGTGATGCTCACACACATGCTGCTCTGCTGCCAGGAGCAGAGGACCTAATCTTTTGTGACATGAAAAGAAACTTGCTGGTACAGTACATTACTAAATGCTACAGACTGACTTCATGAAATGGGAACACCGCAGGGGAATCTGGCAAGGAAGATGTGTTTATGTAACTGAATTGAGTGTTGCAACTGCCATCACTCAGTTCCCTTGGCTGCAGTGAGCGAGTTGCGAGAGAAAAACAATCCAAACAGAAATCTTCAGATGCTGAGGGCAGCTCTAATTACATACAAATAATTAATAAAAATGAAATGCAATATTGTTAGAAAATACAAATACCATTAATTTTCTTACATGATCATGTGAACCAAGATCATTGATAGGGACAGAAACACTCAGGCTTTTTCACTTTTATTTGAAGTACATATTGTTTGGGTGTCTTCAGCACATTCTGATATCCCATGGAGATTCATGACACAAGAGTAATTGCACATAACATAAACAAGATCTGCATTAGTTGGCTCTTTTACTCAGAATCCTTTTCCAAGTCCAGATGTGTGATGTGTAAATGTTAGGAGAACAGAGTCCTTATGAAGTAGCTTTATCAAATGCAGCTAGTCTTCCAGCAAAATGGAGAAAATATAAATTAGCACTCAAGACCTTGGTCAAATCTGGTGCATAAAATTTTACGGTTATATTTATGTTCCATATGTGCTTTGGACAAGTGCCATGTTTGTAAAGAACTGCTTCAATATTATTTTTTAGAAGTGACACTTTTAGCACTGTATCCTCTGCAAACTGTTCACTGCTTGCCATATAAGCCAGCCAGGCTCCAAATAAACTGTTCGTTTTCATGGTCTAAACCTAAGATCAAAATGCCTTTTAGAGCACAGTGATTTTCAAAACATGGCATGGTAGATATCATGTGTGGCTTCTTGAAACACAGTTCAGAAGAGCTGATTAGCCTGACTGAAAGAGGAGCATGCATGATATAAAAATCTGACAAGAGGTAAGGAATTAGGAAGTTGGAGTATACACGTTTGCTAGCACTGAATATCTGTTCTGACTCGTTTATAACATAATTAGGTTTTAGTATATTATGTGAGCACTACATTCCTTGTAGTTCTTTAGAAAAAGAAAATAAACCTCAAACCAAGGAGACTCTAGATAGTTGTGCCACTTTTCAGAGGCCCCATCCTATCTTTCCTTCATTTCCCTAAATCCATAAATAACTGTCTTTAAAAAAAACAACCTCCAAAGCAGCATCTGGTGTGCTGTTATTGCCACTACTTCTGCTCTGAGAGTATAGCACTACTGTTTTAGAATGTTCCCATTCACTTGTTATTGGTATTTGGCCAAAAAATTTATTAGTAATGTAAGAGAAAAAAGTGAATTTCTAGGGCCCGAATCAGAATGCAATCTGAACAAAAGAACAGCACTGAGCTGACCCTACAGCTCTTTTCAATTTTGCATAAAATGGAAGAGACACAGCATCTTGGAAGAAATCACAGGAATTCTTTGTGTTGGAAAGTGTGAGGCAAACTAAATAGATTGAAATAACTTCTGTTATATTTAAACACAAATGTAATGCTAGAGGCAGAGGGAAAAAATAGATTATTTATACTTTGAAACACTCAGGAGGTGTGAGAAATCTGCAGTGAAGGGCTTGAGCAAGTACTTAGCTAAAAATAACCTGTCCAAAACTGATGTACTATTACTACTACTATGACTACTAATTTCAGCTCCAGAATAATTTGTAGTCTTCTACTTGTCATGTATAAAATAAGAAAAGTATCAGGTGCAATTTCAGGTTCATTTGCAATATGCTTACATATACTAAGCATATAGTAACGGCTAACAAATATATAAATGTGTACTAGAATATAATGTCAATCTGTTGTATCAGTAATTAAAAAATAGTTGTGAGACAAATCCTAAAATAAATGTAGCATTTTAAAGTCATAGAATTAGAGGTTAAATGGTAACTGTTCTGAAGGATAGCTGAAGATTAAAAAAATTTTGAGTCTGGAAGTATGTGGAGAATGAACATATGGTGGAATCAGAAATGGTAATTTTTTGCATCGTTCTGTACCAAGTTTATAAAACTTTATTGATTGAAAACTATGATAGATTTTTATGATCTTTTAGAATATACAGCTCGTGCCCCTAGGAGAGTGTCCTTGCTTAGCAGAGATTTAGAGAACTGCTCTTGTAAAAAGAGCATAGTTGAAACTCAGAATTTTCTTTTATTCAAATATTGACCAAATCTTTCATTTCTCTTCTGTGTGGCCAGAGTCCACATTTTATTTTTCAGCTTGGCTTTAAAAGTTACCTATGTGAGTTTATGAACCGAAGAACAGCGGTACATAGCAAATTGTACAACAACTTCAGTCATTATGACTGAAAGAAAAATGTATTTGTAATTTAATATTTTATAACTAGTGGATATATCAAATGATATTTTGAAGGGGAACAGATAGTGAGTCATTGCAACTATATTAACAAGGTAAAATAACTTCATAGTAGCAAAAAGATCTGTCAGGGCTATTTAACATGAATGGTGATGCGATCAGTATATCTTAAATTATAGCTGTAGGTCTTCATAACCTTCAAGTGCTCAGAAAACTTCAAGGTGACAATAAATTGTTATATTTTAGTGGCTGGGATTCCATTGCAGTCACCTTGTTTTTCCCTGGCTGGAGGTCTAGTGAATAAAATTCCTTGTGAAAACCACTGATTGAACAAGGAGGGGCTTGGAAAATGGGTTCAATACAGAAAACTGGAACACAGCAGGTTTCAGAGAGGGAGATCACATTTGTTTTGTCATGATCTATATATGCATTTGTGAAAGTCACATATGTGTATATATATGTGTGTGTGTGTACATAAAGCTGATTTCACAGGGAAGGCAAATACCCAACAGGCAAAACCACTATGAATTCAGCAAATCAGTGTTACTGCTGCATGTCCACTGCATCTTAGGGCAAATGATCCCATGGAAAGAAAGGGATCTGCGTACAGTTATCCATGGAATAATGCATTGCTGAACTATGCACTTTTGACAAATAAGTTGTTGTCATAATTATGCTGTTATGTATTAGGTAAATGATTACTGATCTTCGATGCAGGAATGTAATTTTCCATAATTACAATATCTAATTTAATTTTTTTTTTAATATAGGAATTAATGCATATTTGTACACCTTTAGTTTTTGGAGTTTTTTACCTCTTACTTTTTTTTTTTTCCATGAGTGTAGTGTCTTAAAAGTAAAATGAAAAAATGGAATGCTGAGTATGCTTGTAGTTTCTGTCATAGGAATTTTGAATCCCACTTCTTCAAGAAAAATCGCTTTCATGTTTGAAAGCATAATAACAAAACCAACCAATAGGATAGTCATGATCTTTTTATCTAAACTAAATTTTAAAGGAAAAAGCAATTATAATGAAATTACAGTGATTTGAATGCATGAAGCAATTGGTTATGGATAATTTGAATGTCTGCTGCCAAGCATATTATAACCCACATGGACCCTTTAATGGACTTACATGTGTCCTTCACCTTTGGTGTGCTGTACAGCAGTGGCTAGCAGTCCTTTGGCCAGCGGAAGCTGGAGGGAGGGTTTTCCCAAGTCTCTGAGAGATCCTGCTCATTTGTCAGAGCAGCTTGTTGTGATTTATTTGTACTTTGTGACTATCCTTACCCTGCTGAGTGGCTGTGGTTGTTTGGTTTCTTAAGCTGTTTCTTTTCCATCCTAACATTTATGGGACATTTCTGTGTATATCAATAAGTTGTTGATAAAGTCTCCCTGTCTGTCCTAGCCCCGGCATGGATTTTATCCTGTGCTTGCAGTCAGTAGCTACTATCTTAATGCAAAGTGTAATACGACATTTCAAAGAACTTGACAGAGGAAAGAAATGGCCTGGTGGGAATCTCATGAAGTTCAACAAATGGAAATGGAAGATCCTCTTACCTGGGGAGGAATGCTGGTCCCAGGACAGGCTGGGAACCAGTTGGGTAGAAAGCAACTTTGCAAGACAGGACCTCAAAATCTCTGTAGGAAAAAAAAAAGGATGAGGCAGTGATGTGCCTGCACAAGAAGGAAGGAGGAGCACAGCGTCACGGGCTGCATTAGGAAGAGTATTGCCAGCAGGTGGGGGGCAGGGGTCCCTCCCCTCTGCTCAGCCCCCATGGGATGCATCTGCAGTGCTGGGTCCGGTTCTGGGCTCCCATCATGAGACGGACGTAGACTTCCTGCAGTGATGCCACCAAAGGGCCACAAAGATGATTGAGGGATGGAGCATCTGTTGTGTGAGGAGGGGAGCTGAGAGCCTCGAGAGGAGGAGGCTCAGGGAGGCCTTACCCATGCACACTAACGAAAGGTAGTAAATAAAAGGGAGGCAGGCTCTTTACAGTGGTGGGCGGTGGCACAAGAGGCAACAGGCACAAATTCAACTATGGGAAATTCCACTGAAGCATAAGAAAAAACTGTACTGTGATTGTGGTCAAGCGGTGGAACAGATTTTCGAGAAAGGCTGTGGAGACTCCATCCTTGGCAATATTCAAAACACAGTGGTCCTGGGCAGCCTGCTTTAGCTGACCCTGCTTGAGGAGTGGGGTTGGACTAGATGATGTTCAGAGGCCCCTCCCAAACTCAACCACTGCATGTCTTTTGTAATACCGTTTTAAAATATGTTGGAATCATATCCCTTTAATTTCATTATTTGTCTGTTCTTTCAATCTCTGCTCTATTTGAGCCTGTCTCAAGTTCAGGATGGCTTCTAATAGTAAAAGAACAAACATACCCAAACTCCCTCATCCATATAAACACTTCATAGTCAAAAGCAGTTAAATTCTAACTTTTATGGATTTTTGAAAAATTGATCCAAGAAATTAGCAACTTGTCCAAGATGATAAATAGTGCCTTAGTCACATCTGGAATTAGAGCTTATGTTCTTCACTCAGGACCACAGTGATCTAACTGTGGTCAGATTGAAATGTTGTTTTTCCATGCAATGACCATGTTGTGAGAGAGCACTGGTGGTCTGCTGGTCCAGACTGAGAACTAGGTTTTTCCTTCCATAAAGTAGCTACAGTTAGCTAAAACTGAAAATTTCAGAAAACAAAATTAATCTTGAGCATTCATGCATTGAACACAGATAAATGCATCATTGAATTTGCGTTAAACAGCACAAGAAGCTCCAGTAAGAATTTTAAAGTCAGCTGGGTTTGAAATTCAATGAAAGGGTAAAATATGTAATTTGAAGATGTAAAGGTTAGTGTTATTGCTGAAGATTGCACTGAGCAACTTTTTTTTCTTGCTAGAGTTAACAAGCAAAGCAAGCCCAGCACGTGAAGGGTGTGACACAATGATTGCTTTTTACAGAGTTCCCAATGCCACAGCCTCAGATATAATTCTGAATGGCTGTGCATGACATCACACTAAACAAAATATATAAAACAACTCAATTTCACTGCTAAAAATACGTTAACCTTTTACCAGGACTAGAGACAATCCTGCTGGATCCTAGCACTTTTAGCACAGTATCTGATTATTCTCTTCATCTGAAATTGCTAGATGAGAATGTCTTGTCTGATTTCAGGCTAGTTTGAGTGGTTACAATCATAGAAGACCTCATTGAAAGTGATGCAATCTTTTATTTCTGTTTGTCACCCTCCAGCCAGAAAGTTAACACTGGGAGCATTCAATGAACAGTACTAAAGCCTTCAAAAGACCCCAAACATCTTTTATTTTTATATGCAAATAAAACTCTTATCTTCTAGCTATTCTTTTTAAGATACTTGTTTTCATTTTTATTATGTTCTGATTCAATGCTGTTTAAGGAAGGGGTGGTATTTTTTTCTTCTCCCCCACTTCTGATGATGATGCATTTATTATTAAGGTAGAGACAGACATACTTGTATAGAGAAATGGTGTAAAGAAGTATTGTTCACTAATTTGATGCTTATAATATGTGAGTCATATTAGAGGGACATACAGAGTCATAGGTAGTTCAGTTCTTTAGGTGAGGATGTAAGACAGACATGTAAGTAACAGCACTTTATCCATCATAAAATTTCAAAATGGCTCAGAGGCACATCCCTGCTGCAGCCGTTGCAGACCCTGTAATGGCATTAAGCTCTGACTCAGGGTGATTCTTTCCACAGAAGTTTCTGGCAGGAACTATAGTTCTGGTAATAACCTGAATAGGAGAATAAATAGCTTGAATATTAATGAATTGTACGTGGTACAGACACTCCAGGGTGAACCCAAGCAGGACAGGAAATATGTTTCTTTCTCAATTCTTTTCACACTAGGCTTTTTCAATCAAAACCCTCTGGTACTCTGCCAGAACCCCCTCTGAACACTACAACTTTAACCCCATATGATATTTACACTTATTCTGATTATTCACTTTAAATGATTCTTATTATTTTATATATTCAGCTGCTGGGTGAAGGCAGTGTACATATATTTACCAGTATCTTTAGTATTTCTGGAGCAAGCTGAAATAATATTTTAGGATATGATATGAATTCTTGCTGTCTATCCTGTATGGAAAAAAAAAAATGTAGGGGTCTAGCACTGCTCATAAGAAAAGGAAAGTGGGGTAAAAAACACCTCAGTGTTTCTTTATGATAATCTCCTCATCCAATTGATGCCAGCTGTGCTTTCTTCAGTAGTAACCAGTGAGGGGTGGATACTTGCTGGTTCTCAGTGTTGATTCTCAAGCTGTGTGCGGGGTCTGTCCATTCTCTGACCACTTCTATTGATCTTCTTTGAAACATGAACAGGTTTACGCTACTGACTGAATCAAGGATTAGTCCTCTGTGTTGTCAAACAAAAATAATATTGAAGCATTACATCCATGTAACGCACCCCCAAGTGTAGCGCAAATTACTCAGCTGTAGCAGAAATTTCACCATTTGTTTCAGAAAATATACTGGGTGGTTCTTTTGTCTTCTGTTCTCAAACTCTTGTATGACCCATATTAAAGCAACTGTCTCTGAGGAAAAGAAAAAAAGAAAAAAAAGGAAAAGCATGAAATTACATTTGCCTTTGAGCCCTTCATGCCTTTAGAAATGGCCATTTTTTAATAAAGGCATATGAGCTTGTATTGCCTTTACACAGTGAAATGTGGTAATAGTTGACCTTAAAGTAGTGCCTGTCTAAATCAGACTACAATGACATAAAAGGCTGGACAGGACTATCTACAGTGTTTTGAGTAGCACTGATAGCTATTTAGTGCTGAATGAAGATGAACACATGTATCTTACCACTAACTACAATAAATGTACTGTTGGCACTAAAGGTTAGTGATCCAGCTGGAACTGTGTCCTGTAGGCTTTCCATCCATTCATTTTAAATAGCAGAATAACAGCAGCCATTTGTTGAAATCACGTTTTCAACTGATCAGCAGTCTTTAGCAGAATCTACCTCGAATTCCTTAGGTAGGTCATGATTATCATTAGCACAGCTTTGACATCACCCCTATTTGCATCGCATGAAAGTACTTGTAGTTCTTGTACGCTGTTAATTCACCATGGTAAGAACTGTGGATTTGCTATGGTATCTCTCTGTGTGCATATACATGAATCTATTATATTCTTAAAATTGGAACAAGGAATAAAATCAGATTTACCTTAGTTTGGCTTTGTGGTGCATATACAGGAAAAAGTGGTATAAAGACAGATCATATTGCTGCACGTTCATGGGCTGCAGTAAATACCTGGATTTGATGGAACACCCCACCAACTCTGCCATGAAATTAGTGGATGTATTTATGACATCTTTGTTATAATTCAAAGACAACAATTGAAAATCCATTGTCTTCTCTGTGCCTTAAGCCCCACTTCCAGGATCATATTTAGCATAAACTGGCCTGAAGCTGGAAGAGTGGAAAACATGGCATGGCACAACTCACTAGGTCTCTTTCTTAAAAAACAGTGTATCTCCTGCACTGTGACAAGTTTTTAATGAAGGAAATACCAAAAGGAGGGCACGTAGTGATCTTGATAATTCATTCTTTGTGACTTTTCTTGGAAGAAAAAAGGGGGGAGATATTAACAAAGGAGGAATGTTGGGTTTTTTTGGCTCATACTCAGAGTTACCAGGCACTACAAATACTACTGAAATCGGAGGTTCTCAGTACCTACGACATATATAAACAAGGGTACAGCTCTGAAAACACAGAATTGTGTAAGAAAACTCCTTGTTAGGGACAGGGAAAGATGATAGAAGGGACAGACAGATAGAAGGACAAATATGCCTTCTTAAGGTGACCTACAAGCCTTAGTAATTATATTACAATAAAGACTCATGTCTCTGTAGTGCAGAGTGACAAATAATACATTTTGTTTTGTTTGGTTTTTGTTTGGTTTTGGTTTTTGTTTTACAAGTCAACTGCCCTGTAGGAAATTATGAATAAAAATGTCTTTTTCAGAAATACAAGTCTTCAGCATCTACCTCTAAGAAAGGAGATTATCAATCTAAACCAACTTTGATTATTTGAGTCACTCTTCTACAGAATGAAGTTGTAGATATCAGTGGGCATCACTTGTACAAAAGTCTTGCCTATATCCTCATTTGTTTATTTCAGTTGTCACCCATTTCATTTAGACAACAGGGGTTTAATGTTAGAGATTTGTGAAAGTAACTTTGTTGCCACAAACAGTACAATCTGTGGAAAAGCAAGGGAGGATACAAAGAACATAAAGTTACACCAGGACTGGAGGTGAACTCAGGAGTGGGATGAATAGTAGTAAATGATTATACTGAAGAAAAAGGGAATTATCTGAGCAAGATAATCATACCTTTCAGTGTGTTCAGGGAAAAAGTGTAAATAGAAGAAAACTAACAATCCATACTTTTGAAATGTAGGATAGGAAGGAAATGTTTAAGAGTAATTTTTAGAAAATTTTAGCAGTCTAGAAAGGCTTGTAAGGTACGGTGTTGGAAGCACTATTCAAATTATAATCAAACATGCTTGTTACCAGTAGGAATTGTCCCATCAAGTGTAGACACAAAGTACATGGTCCTCATGGTCATTTACTGTTTCTCATTGAGCGAGTGCACACAAGTTTGGGTTCTTAATTTCTTTTTGTTGTTATGCACTCTGCTCTGCACTGGGCTGCAAGGATCTTCCTCTGCAGTTCACATGCTCTGTGTGTGTGTGTAGGCTTTAGACTGCATTGATTCGTGGGCCCGGCTGAACCCTCTGCGTCACAGACTTGCTGTGCAGAGAAAAGAGGGTGGTATTCCTGAAAATGTGAATAGGGTGTGTTTTGGGCAAGTCAGGAAGTTTACAGTTAATGAAGTAGGAGCTCCCTCAAAACCTGTCAGTAATCTCCCAATTAAAAACAGTAAATCAAATCTGAGGGGTAGCACTGTAATATGTGAGTTGAGGTTATTCTATGAGATGTTTTCCCTACCAAGAAGGATGGCAGGGGAGGGATTATCTTCAGTGTCCCCTGCATTTGCTTTTTTGTGTAATTACGGAAAATGCATTCAGTGTGCAAGGGTATCATTGCTGTCCTGCTGTTTTATCATTTCTTTATGAGATAATGTTGATTTCGGCAATGAAATGCAAATTTAGTTTTCAATGCTCCTTTTTTTTCGATACAAAGGTTAAAATGCGTATTGTAGATAATAATGTTGCTGGTGTTTTTGAAGCAGCCTTTGTCAGCTAATTTTGGCAATACATGGTTTCAAATGCTGTTCAGTGCAACTGCATGAGTTTTATGTTGGCCTACATTAATTAATTTTAACCCGCTATGCATGGTGTTACCATTTTGGCTGTAATTTGATCAAGTAATCATAAACCTTGTACCAACAAAAAAAATTTGGATGTGTCAAGAATATTCAATATATGGTGTGCCTTCTGAGTCTCATGGCAAACTGAACTTGCAATTATTGAAGTTGAGCCATCTTAACTCTATAATCGTAAAAGTATTCTGACACAGAGGGCTAACATAGGATTATGCGTTACTCCTAGGATTGCAGATGCTGATGGATTCTGTGGAGGGTATGTTTCTGTTTATTGTAAACAAATAGTTTGTACTGCTGCTGATAAAAGGGCTCAGGATTTTAACAAGTCCTGTTAAAATTAGCCTGTGTGTAGATTATAAACAGTTCCTTTTACTGAATGCTGGGGCTCAGACAGCGATAAAACACATTCAAGAATGGAAATAGTTTTCAGCTGGGACTCCAACTGCAGTAAAATACATGCAAGAATGGAAACTCTTTTCAGCTAGCAAGCAAATTCTAACATAACAGCAAGGCCAGCACTGACGGAAGTTGTCTTTTTTATTGTTATCTCCTTAATTAATCTCGCTTTCCTGTGTAAACTGCTCACTATTGTGCAAAAAGAGGGTGTGTGTTAACTTTGGTGACATTGTGTTACTCCCATTAAGTAACATTATACACAGGTTTTTTCAGCATGCTTGTACTTAGGATTTTCCTCCCCAAACGGCATGAGCCAAATGACATTTCACAACTAAAAACAAATCTCATTTCTACTTTAGGTGGCGTGACAATAAATTAGCTGTCACAGTTAGTAAAAAGATTATATAGAAAAAGGAGTGTGAGTTTTTAATATATTGAGTATGAAACAGTGATAAGGTGGGGAGAGGGTTTTATGAAATGTTCTGTAGACAGTAACAGAAAACAGCTCTGAAAATGCTGAGTTGGAGTAATGAATGAATAATGTGTAAAGTTTATCAAAACTGAAAGAACTCCTGATGTGAAATGAAGCCTCCTAAGAAAATTCTGTTCTGTCGCTGTTTTGCTCTGCTGTTGTCGCATGTCACGCATGAATGAAAATGCTGCATTCTCTGGGGAGCAGTAAAGCTTCTGTGTAGGTTGTTTATTTCCTTAATCCCTCCTTCTTCGTGATTTTCAATGTCAGATATAAAATGGAAAGCCTGTAAATATAGTGATTATCATACTGATTATCACCTGCATCAGGGAACGCCCCGGCTGGCCGCTGTAACCCAAGCAGTCTCCACATGTTACAGCCACTTAGATTTTAACCTGACTACTTTATTAGAGACGTGAAGCTCAGTGTGAGGTGCCCTAGGGCTGCACAGATGGGTTCTGCTTGTTTCCTGTTCTCACTGTTATTGTGAATAGATACTAAAAGGTTCTCATCGCTTTTATCTGGTTAATTTACTTTGAACTGTCCCTGGCAATCAGAGCCTGCCTCACATTTCTCAGCATTTTGCAAACACCAAACTGCACAATCCAAATGTGTGTTTTGAGCTTTATTAGTTGTTGTTTTTTTTGTTTTTTTTTTTTACTGGACGGGCCTTAATTCTTTAAGGGATCTCATTCTGAGAGAAGCTGGATTTTAGGGGACTATAGGCACAATCCTTACTGAAATAAGCTGCTCAGGAGTCGTTCTGAGGTTTGGTTGATAGGAGAGAAGAAAATTAAGATTGCTGTTGTTCTTTGGCGTGTTCAGACACCCTTAGATTAGAGGTCAACTGCAGGAAAATCTGATTGTATGCTGGCTGCCATTATTCATGTAGCTGGGCAGCAGACCAGGCTAAAAGATGGTGCTCTTACAGGAGAATCTGAAGACAAGATACTTTTTAACAAATGTGCAATCATTTATCCTTTCCCGTGGAAGGGCCAAGTCTTCCAAAACACGTGCTATGCTTGGGTGCCCCAGTACAGAAAATTAAGATGAATTCTCTCAAAGTCTCCCACACAAGAAAGCACCACTTCACTGGAACAGTTTTTATTTCATGTACTGGTGTCCAGTTTCCTGGCCAGACAATAGTTTAACACAGATGTTAATGTTCTGCTGTATTGGGATTTTAAAGAAATCCCTTAGGACAGATCAGTGTAACTTCCGATTTCAATTGCAGGACCAAAAACCTAGGTTAAAGAAGTTACTTGGCTACAAGACATAATTTTTAGTCCATTTTTTTTATTCTCTTCCCCCTTATCACTCCCTTATTTCTCTTATTTTATTTCTTTTTCTGTGTCACGGTCCCATTTGAGGCTTTCTTGATTGTGTTGCAGTTCATTGTAAGTGCATCACTTCAGAGTGGAAGCTTGCAGGCTCCTTTTTTCATACGAGCATAGGCTTTGTTAATCACATGCTGGTTTAGGAAAACACTGCATGATATCTTTGAACCCTACACTCCTTCTTGACAGCCAGGCTAGCAAATGTCATTGACTGTGTGATGTACAAGAAGGGATTCAATTGTAAGTAAATTGTCAAAGTGGCTAACCTTGCCCGCACCCAATTGTCAGGACCATGATTCAGTTTTTCTGTCAACATCAGCTAAGGGTAACCCGGTCAGCCTTATGTTTCTGCAGTAAAGCAGCCTGAGGAGTTGTGCTTTTCAGCTTATCACATTTTATTAGCCTCAACTTACTGTTGTTATAATCAATTGTACCCACTTCAAATTCTTCTATTGCCCCCAAATTGACAGATCATGTAGGTCCACAACTGTGTATTTTCTGAACCACTAAAACCTCTCCAAAACACTGGACTGGTTTGGTACAGTAGTTATTTCAGTTTAGTTAGATCAATTCACCATTTTGGCTCAAGATTATCCCTCTATTAATATCACTTGGCAAAGATAGTCTGGAAGAATGCAAGTTAAAACATAAAGACTTCAAAGGTTTCCTGCAATATTTCCAATGTTAAGATAGAAAATGGGTAAGGGAAAAACACGCTATTGTCTTCCATCCCCTTGCTTTTATTTCAAAACAGATTTTAATTGCAGCAATTAATATAAATAAGACATGAGGACATTCTGATACCATGATGTTTCCTCTGTTCTTTCAGAAAAAGAACATAGTTAAATTGCTTAAAGCAGTGATTAAGACATCAGAATATTTTTAAATGTTCATCTGATTCTACCACAAGGGTCTGAACACATTTAGTGATCCTGGTTTTTTAATGCACTGTAGATGACAAATGATTTTTTTAAAATGGCTTGATAACATGTATCCCATGAAGTGCCATACGTAAATGGAGATATGATACAATTTCAATTAAAAATATATGTGAAGGATGTTCCCTAGTTCAAGTCCTATCTCCAGAAGTAACTTTCCTCACTTGGAGAAAAACATATTGTACCTTCTTTATCTGAACTTGTGAAATGTGTTGACATTGTGCTGTTGTTGGGCTTGAGGGAAGAGGGGGAAGCTTTTGGTGCGACTATCAGAATTGAACAACTGTATATGGCTATATTGAGATAATCGTGTAAAAGGAAAACTGGCTGAATGAGTTTCAGAATGTGCTATTTCTTCATTATCTAGCACTTTATAATTAACTGTTCTTTTTTTATTATTTCAGGAAGCTGCCACTTTTGCTAGAGAGCAAGGCTTTGAGGTGAGTTAACCCACAATTGCACACTAAACAGATCCTAAAGGTTTTTTTCTTGCTGATAATGAAGTTCTTTTGGACAATGATTGATGTGCTATTATACTCTCCAAGCCTCGCAGCGGTTGCCATGGAAACTTGGCAGTCGTCATGGTTTCTTTGTTCTGCCAGCTCAGTGTTATGACGCACTCTGCTAGGTCTGCACCCAACATCGCCTACAGATGTTATTTATTGAATTTTGAAAAGCCTCTTGGGAAGCCGAGAGGTTGGGCACGGTTTCAAGCTGCCTCTGCAGATATGGGACCTGTCAGTTTGTTCAGTTAAAAAGCTACCTCATTAGCTGCATTACACTCCAGAAGGATTCACTGCTAAAGCAGTGGTGAAGCAAGACTAAATAGTGAAATATAACACCGCTTAAATAACTTAAACCCTGCCATATGCGGATTATCATTATGCAAATGAATTTTAGAAAGGTTGTATATAAAATTGTTAGGTACTGATTAATGTAAACCATGCTTCTACAAACAGCTGCTTTTTAGAAAAGGTACTGTGGAAATTGTGTTTCAAAACACATTCGAGTTGGTGTTTTCCATCTGAGCTCTAAAAATGTCTGATCCTCTACTTTCGTGAAGTAAATGCTATTGATTTTACAGTGATTTTCAGAGCTTTTGATTTCATCTTCTCGAGGTATTTATTTGACTGGTACCTCCCATTGGCTACATTCAGATAGCTTAATCTGGAGAGCCATCAGCTATTGGTCTCTAACGCTGAATTCAAACAGGCATGTTTTAAATACTATAATTAATGTGACAAGGCTTGTGCTAATTTTGCAGATAGTAAGTGATCTTACTGAAATCTAAATTGCAGAACTGAACACACATAAATCCTTTTACATGTTGTTTTTTTCACTGGAATAAGACCCACCGTAATTGATTTGTTTGCAGTGTAAAAGAATAGAGAGGAGTTTGACTGCTCAACACCCATTTTGCATAAATAATAGAAGCCGCGCGATTCAAACCACATCGCTTTAAGAATGTGCCACTTCTGTGTGTGGTTGGTTGCATAGAAAAAAAGAGGGAAAGACTGACAGCTTTTGTTCCACAATTTAGATTTCTTTAGAACCGTACACCAGCAGGTACATCAATGCCATCACTGTTTTAGCTATTAAAACTGTGGGCTGTCCCATTTCATTTTATGTTTCCCAAATTCACGTGGCTGCTTTGTAGAAATCAAGACTTTTTATCACTGTCAATTTTCATTTGTATAATCTGTATTGTTAAGCATAAAAATACACTTTGAGTTTATGCTAACGAATGAATTTCACAGATGCCTCCAAAATATGAAGCATAAGAAATTATTGGTACCCTCTGGTAGCTAGACAATAAAAAGAAAGGAAGTAGTGTATTAAGTCTACCCATTCTATATTTTTATTGCCCCCTTGAGCTAAAGACTTTGAATGTGCCTGGTTTAAATTCAGCTCTAGTGACAAACTGCTTTTGCTGGTGTCTGCTAACTACCATCATATTAACCTTTCCATTAGTGCTTGCTTAGAGATTTTAGCACAGTTCCTCCTGAACATCCTAAATCTGCCACATTTGATTACAGCATATCAGTAAAGTGCACAATGATTATGATCTTATCTCTTATTACTCCCTTGCTTGGCAACGACTCACATGTCAAGTTTGCTGACAGAGATGAGTAAAACTTGATAAGTGTCCACAGTTTTGTTTTCTTATTGTTCTGTGGAGGCAAAAAAAAAAAAAACCCATCACACTGATAATAAGGTATCTAAAGTATCTTATGAAAAACCCAAAGAGCTTCAATTAGCCTTTCAATTAAAACCAAGAAAAATTTCCAAATTTCCAGCAACTCTCAGAAGCTTGATTTTTGTATTGGGAATAGAAAACTGGTAAAGCATGACAGATTAAAGGAAAGGACTTGATTGACCAGGGCAAAAATCAAGAGGATGTTTATCATAGAAGAGATTAAAAGTTGCTGGTGGCTGCATTTGAATTGCCACCTGGAAAGAGTTTTATTTTTTGATCAGAAATCTTTTAGCGTAGAGAATCAGTTGGTGACTAGCTTCTGTTGGTTGGTTGGTTTTTTGTTTGTGGGTTTTTTTGTTCTACCTCACAGTAATTTCAACAGTTTTGTGTACTAAATTCATCTTTTACACATGGAATGAGTTGAATATATCTGAAACAGTTTTTGAAAAAAAGAGAAGTTACAATTAAGAGAACTCCAGGAAAATATACACCTTTTCTGAAGAAATGAAATGTTATTATAGGTAGAAGAAAACACCTCCATGACACAAATCTGTCTTTTTCTTTGTAAGGGAAATTCCATTCAAAGGAATTGTAATTTCTATGCTTCACCGTTCCCACAGTTAGTTTTCCATTGTACTTTGCTGAAATACAAGATACTTTTGTAAAATCAATCATGATATTTGAAGATCATTATTTCCTTCTCTTTATACCCTGACCAACACTTACCTGTAATAATCAAAACTAGAACATTACTTCTGATGTTGTCTCTTCCTAGAGAGCATCACTGTGGAGCTGGGTTTTTTTTGTGAATTTCATGTTCTATGACATTTTAAAACTATATATATATGTACAGTCTATATATATATACAATACATATAAACATACTGTATATTTTAACAAAGTTTCTAATAATTTTCAAATGACAAAGGTTTATGAGGTCTTGCTTTTACAAAAAGATAACTTCCTGTTTCTTCTATGTAGAAATTAGGAAAACAAAATACAACTTCAAACATAAAGTTTAGGGTTCAGTTCTATCTGTCAAGCCAAGTGAACTGAAAAGGATGGGACAGTAAATGTCTAAGGGGTTAGTAGCAGCTGCCGTGCAAAATAACTTTTCTTGTTAGAGGTCTCCTCTAAGACATGTTCATTGGGGAACCATATTGGAAAAAGTTTTGTTACCCTGGACCAGATTTAGGTCTTCAAGTTAACAAGGTACACTGCACCAAGCCCAGGGTTTTCAGTGGATTTCTGCCTGTTTAGGTCAGGGCTGTGGCAGTCCCTGCTGTTGGGTGTCTGTTCAGAGGCAGAAATCAGAAGACACGGTTTGATAGCAGTTCTGACTGGATGCAGTTTGCCACGTGCCTTTGTCTGATCCTGGGATATCCGATATGCTCTCTTCACGTGCAGATGTCCCACTTACTCGCTGGAATGAACGCCACATGCGAGGTCTTTCAGGTGCAGCATCAACAGGCAAATCGTGCTTTAGTGAGATTTGTGTGACACCTTTGTTAAATCAGATACAAGTATATAACTGGGTATGTGGGAGTACTCTGTGAATTCAGGACATGTGTAGAGGCTTTAGGACCACAAACCACTACAGTTTTATCATTCAGCCATGTCTGTAGGCACAGGATGTGTAAGAAAGACTCAGTAACTGGACAGGTACAAATCACTGCTAAATACCTATTATACATTTCGGCTCTTTATTCTGAACAGAAATAGGAGATGATGACACTTCATGATGTTTGCCTGACAGTGAAATAAGGGGCATAGTACCTCTGCAGTCTTAAGCTGTAAATATTCACATATTGTAAAATGTCACGGTTGTACCTTCAAAAAAAAACTGTGCAAAAGTTAAAGCCTCCTCAGCACTGACGTTAAAGCTCTATTTTATTCTCTTCCTATGAAAAAAAAAATAGTATAGGAAGTAATTTTGGCTAAAAATGGTCAGGTTAATTTTCACAGAAGACACTATTCAGTTACTTCTAAAGTCTGCACAATCAGACAGAAGTCTCCAAACCACTCTGTCTTAAAATTTCTGCTTTTTTAAAAAAATTACCTTTTTGCCCTAAATACTTTCCTTCTACTGTTACATGCGTATTATATATATTTAATTCTTTCTGAAAACACATGTGCTTTTTACTTTCTTTCCCTGTCTACTTTATTTCATCCTTACCATCATTCTTCACTAATCTCTTTCCTCAGGGTCCTCTTTTCTTCATCTAAGTTAATCTTTATTCTTCCTTAAGCTGAAGAAATCATCTCTTGATCATGCCATTTTGTCCTATTATAACTTCATCATTTTCCTTTTAAAATTCATCATGCATGTAAATACATTTTACAAATATATTCAAGCTCTTTGATTTCTGTGCCTGCTTTACTCCACTGAAAATGTGCCTAGTAAAGTCACTAGTAGCCACTTCCTACTTAGCAAAAACTAAACACCTCTCCCCTGTTTCCTTTGATCCTCATGATGCTTTACTGCAATTCTAGCTTGTAGACCTCTTAATTACCAAGGCCTGAAGTAGTTCAGAATTGAGGTTAACCTTCGTATGGTGAGCCTTTGGTAGGCCTGTGTATTACCAAACTGGAGGGCTGTATTCTCCATCCATCCCATATTCAACAGCTTGTGCCACCAGCTGATACCTGCTGTTCATAAACCTCTTAAAAAAACCTTTCAAAACAGAAGAGCAGCAATTTCATTTTTTTTTCTCTGGCATCTTCAAGAGACTCATTGTCTTGTGAGAATTAGAGGTAAGATGGCCCTTGTGACTGTCCCCAGTTCTCTTCTCTGGTAGCAGACAGTGCCTTCTAAAAGCTTCACTGACTATCTAAGCAGGAGGAAGGAAGAAATAACACAAGTGAGAGTATCATATATGGAAATGAAAAGTATGAGAGAATTTTAAAAAGAGATTAAGAGACCAGTAAGTTGGGGGAAACTATTTTCATGTTTACCAAATGTGTATAAATCAATGGGTTCACTGACTACCTAAGTTAGGGAAGAAATTAGGGGGAGGCTGAAAGTGTTGCAGAAGAGGTAGATAATTTTCACATAAAGGGGTGCTGGTGAAGATATAACCCAGGCATATTCTCTGTCTGTAATTGTAATAGTGTTAAGAAATGGGTTTGGATTCATAACAAACAGTACACAAAGTCATGCAGAAAGTATTATTATGTTTTCATATATTCAAGGCTAGGCCCTCACCAAGTTCCACTACTGTTCTTTGTACAAAGAGGAAACTGGGGAAAAAATAGTGTTATTTAACAGGGATATGAACAAAGTGGGACACAGTAAACAGCACAGAGAATAATTACAGTCATACATACTCCTTTCCTAATGTTAGAAAAATAAAATAAAAAAAAAAGATATATAAATTATGGCAAGAAATAGATTACATATACCAAAGTTAATTTGTAGAACTTGCTGACTTGAGATAAATCTGAGAATAAAAGCTTCCCATATAGCATTATAAAAGGTTTTGATGCTAATACAAATAACAGAAATACCTATTATAGATTAGATTAAAAACTAAGTCAATTAGAAATTGAAACTCTTGTGTTTCAGATCGTAGGGCAACTGTGAGAATAGAAATTATAATATTCTGATGACAAGTGGTGTTGTTAAGAGTTTGCTGCATTAATTTAGACATTCACACCTTGTTGGTGCCTAAGACACTTGGATGCATGAGAAGTTTGGTTCAGTCTGCCAGGTTCTCTGTTCCCAGCTACATGCACAGTGAAGTACAGCATCCTTTTAAAGCAAGGATTTCTGAAACTTTTGCAGCTGAGCCTTACTTCAGAAAATTGGTCATGTTCTGTGCCCCACTGAATATACCTTTTGCCCTTTGCTTCCCTGGATCTCAATTATGCAACCAGCTGGTGGGAGCTGGGCTGCACACACTCTCAGTGCTGCTGTGGACAGTTTGCTTGATGGGACCAGTTACTGTAGGGAAGTTAGAGAAAGTATTTGTAAGCCTGCTGGAATCAGAGGTATTATACTAGTATAAAACTTGGCTAAATTGTGTGAAAATCAGGCTCAGAGTTTATCCAAAGTATTCTCTTACCAATTTTATTTTTAATTTTATGATAGGTATGGTTAGAATCCAGTCAGCAGCAAAGAAACCCACTAATTGCTCATTAAGAAATTCTATAATTCCTTTGTTAGCTTTGCAGTCTTGCAGTGGTTAGAATAGCTGAACTATCATTATCAAGATTAAAAACAATGGTCTCATAGTACTACATAAACCCTTTGGAGAATGAAATATTCCTCCTTCTAAAAATCTTCCTCTACTGACAGTAAAATCTATTTTATACCTGGCTGTAAGAAAATAAATCTTTGATCTGCTAATAAAGTTCTCACCACTCTAGTATGCTGTAACAAGAATTTTCTTTCTCTCTCTTAATAGACTGAAGACATTAAAGAGATAGCCCGGAAGACACAAGCCCTGCCGAAGGTGAACACTAAAAGGCAGCGAATCGTAGTCTTTACCCAGGGCAAAGATGACACTATATTGGCTACAGGTATATTTTTCAAATCTCCATTGTGGCTCACAGCAACTATTCCAGCTAATCAGTTAGAAGTTGTGGTTTGACAAATTTTAAATGGTAGTTAGAACATTTGCCTCTTGATCTTACTCCCCCTTTCTCATCTTTTATGCTTTTAATTGTTTCAAGAGTCTGAATTTAAGAAGTCATTATTTCACAAGAATACCTGAGAATTTAGTTCTGAACATTTTTATAACATGGATTTAAAATATTGATCCAGTTGGTTTTACTCAGATTTTTATGACTTGAGGTTTTATCTGTGTAGCCATCTTTGCTGCAAACAAGAATACACTGTGCCTGCTGAGAACAGCTGTGCAACAGTGTAGTATATTTAAACATTTGCAAAGAGGAGGAAGTGAAATCCAGTACTAAGTGAATTTCCAGGCTTTTTTTGCTTTGAGCAGAAAGTCTCACTTTAGCTTTTCTCAGTCGTCTGCTCTTCAATTCTCAAAGGAGTACGTGGGAAAAAGGTGTTCTAGCAGGGATACAAGTAGTTTCTGCTGTCTGAATTGATGATGTACGACGCACAGATTTAAGCATTATAAACATGACTGCCTACCTTTTGACAGTCTCTTTAATTCTGTCCACCTATGCTTCTAGACTAAATAAAGCTATTAAAAACATGTGCTGTGGTGAGCCATTTTAGTAGTTCATTCCTTCACAAGGTAAGTTATTAGTCTGGGCTGAATTCCTCCTTTGGAAATCAAGTGAAGTAGAGGAAGCTTTGCACCTGAGGGACTGGTGCTTACTCATACGATATTTGCCTCAAAATCAGAATTGGCTTCAGACTGTGGCTGCAGGGCTAGGCACTAAGCAGGTATGTCAGTGCTATATAGATCATTCCTAGCAGCAGTTTGAAAGATTTTTCCAGTAGTTTGCTGCTTCCCCTATTTTGTTAGCTACAAACGGTTTTAAAGGAAATAGAAAGCAGTCACTGAGAGTTGGGTATGTGTGTCTCACTGAATGATGATGGAAATGTTCCTTCCAGAAGTTACAGCGTAATGTGAATGGCCCGTGTGGAGGCACTCCACTTGATTGTACAGCTGACTGAAAAATAGCAGTATAAAAATATTTTTATACATGAGCTAGTAATAATGTAGTAAACCTAAATCTTATATGTAACCCTCCTGTGCTCTTATTTAATTTTCACTGAGTACTTTTTTTATTCTTCAAACTGGAGTTGTTAACAAATCCATTAATCCCTCCTTTGATATTTTTAACAACCGGGAGCTTATTTGAGGACTGACACTTGCTAATCTTAGCTGTTTGTTCGCTATGAAATGAACTTAAATTAGAGAATGCACTTTATATGCATGATAAATGTGAGATGGATAGAGACTGTATGCAATGGTGTCAGCTACAAAAGCAAACATGATAAATGTTAAGGCAGTTTTGAGCCGTGGGATAAGCTATTCAGTGCACAAGCATAGCTGAATCTCTTTGCTATGTTGTTATTCATGGCAGCCAAATAAATGTCAATAATAAAAGAGAATTAAAGATTTTCATTTCCCAGAGGCAGTCCTCTAATACAGCTTGATCTTTCATTTCATTTGTAATTCGTTCTCATGTCAGGATGCAATCATTCGCCAGGCTCTGTGTGTCATGTTAAGTCATTTAATAATGATTAAAAACATAAAAATGTTTGGCCTGTGGGGCAATTCTCGAAAGAGATACCGATTTGTTATTGTTTTCCCTGTTTTCCCATCCTTTGGTATGGGCCATCTTTTTCCCACCTCCTCACATTAAAATAATAATGGAAGAAGGAAAATGTGTCCCTTAATTTAACATATGATGATACCACAGAATGGCATACAGTGCTGGTAACACAATTCTTTCAGAACTAACTAGGTCTAGGTTTCAAACCCACAGTGGAAAGTGTAAAATTTTCCACATCATCTTTAAAATAATTACTACGTTTAGGAGTTACCAGTATAAAGTTATTTTCTTTTTTCTAATGCACAGGAGTATGGTTTTTGCAAAAGCAGGCTGTGTGTATTTGTTTATCTTGCCTTTCTGAGGGAACAGTAAAGTCTCAAAGAGCTTGTGCCTAGATTAAAATACTATTTGCAAAGTCAGCTATGGATTTGCGTATGCTTGTTCATACTTTCTGCTTTATATTTTGTCCAGGTTAAAAATAAGAAGAACAACATGTTTATTATGTTGAACAACATATTTATGCAGAGAGACCTCAACAGATTGTAGAGAGACCTTGATAAATTAGAGAAATGGGCAATCACCAACCATATGAAGTTTAACAAGGACAGGTGCTGGATTCTGCACCTGGGCTGGGGCAGCCCTGGCTGTATGGGCAGACTGGGGAAGGAGAGGCTGGAGAGAAGCGCTGAGGAAAGGGCCCTGGGGGTCCTGGCCCATGGCAAGGTGGACATGAGCCAGCAGTGCCCTGGCAGCCAGGAGGGCCAAGCATGTGTGGTTTGGGTCAGTCTGCACCCTGTGAAGAGGCACAGCCAGGTGGCCACCCCCACCCTCATTTCCTTTCCCCCTGCCCCCATGCATGGCAAAATGAGACAGGCAGCATGGAGGCTGTGAGGACATCCTTAAGAGAGCTCTGTTTGCTCTGTCAAAGGCTCTGTTAAGGATGTTCGTGGGGCTGGGTTGCGAGAGGAGGGTGCACCTCTTTGAAGAGTTACGTGTAGGTCAAATGAGGATCTGAATTGATGGATTATGGAAATAATGAGGGGATATACTTGGATACCCTTCTGGCTGGAAGGAAAGGAAGTAAGATGGATAAAAAGGGTTGTTGCAGATTGCCAGGCTATTTGTGAAGGGGCTCCGAATGATACATACTGAAAATTTGACATGGACTTCCTAGGGCAGGGTAGAGGTGTGTGTGATACGAAGAAGGCCAAATGCAGCTGGTCAGCACATGTGGAGAGGACTGTGGCAACTGGACATTCCAGAGAATGGAAGTATCAGCAGGTATTTGGGGAGCAGAGCATAGGGCAGAAAGGCTCAGCTTATTACCAAGAGAAAAGATTGACCAAACAGACTGGAGAATATAGTTCTTTCAGATGAGAGAGAGAGAGCTTAGACTGAGACAGCTGAAAAAATACCTTCCTCCAAAAATCTGGCCTAGCCATACTGCCAAGATTTTAGTGATCTTATGAATTGCTGCAATTTGTACAACACTGTTTTAATGCCAGCCAAAAACACTGGTGGCTCACCTCAAACAGACCACATGCTGTGGGCAGTCAGGTATGGATTGACAGACAGCTTAGAGGTCCATACAGCTGGAGCAGATGATGGAAAGAGTGAGAAGCAAAAACTGCATCAGCAGGCTCAATCTAAGCCATTCCCATTTGTCAGTCCACTTTCTTTGGCTGTCGGAATTATTTGTGTTTTCAGAGGAAAAATTTCTCTGTCTTTATCATGAAGCGCATTGGGTCTTTCTGCTGTCTG
Source organism: Pachycephala philippinensis (assembly GCA_013397055.1). Taxonomy (NCBI): domain Eukaryota; kingdom Metazoa; phylum Chordata; class Aves; order Passeriformes; genus Pachycephala; species Pachycephala philippinensis. The sequence goes on along the minus strand of VWZT01003779.1, from coordinate 64,893 downwards.
TTCATATCTGCTCCGTCACAGTGCTGCAGCCCCAAGGCCCCTTTTCTCTCTCCTTCCTTCCTGTTCTCTGTCAGTAGGAATAATTGCAAGGAAGAGGCAAGCTCAAATTTGAGCTGAGTGTGATCAGTGTGTTTTAGAGGGAAGGAAAGGGGTGTTTAGGATTGGCATACAGGAGCTGTGGCAGATGAAGTGTTGACTAAATTAACTGTCACCTTCTAATAAGACTCCACTGAGCACAAGCAAATGATTGTGGTGTGAGGTTTTCCTCTCCATGTCATAGAATCCTAGAATGGTTTGGGTTGGAAGGAACCTTTAAAGGTCATCTACTCCTACCCCCCATAATGAGAAAGGACATCTTCAACTAGAACAAGTTGCTCAAAGCCCTGTCCAGCTTGACCTTGAATGTTTCCAGGGATGGGAATATCTGCAACCTCTCTGGGCAAGCAGAGGTGCATTTTTTGGTGATGTCAAATTTTATCTTTTTACTGAAAAACTTGGAAGATGTTGGACCTTCTCAGTGACCTTAAGAATGAGCACAGACAAAACCATTATAATGTTCTCTAACATTGGTCCCCAACATGACTGAATTTTGATAAAACTCCCTTGGAAAAAACAGCGTGTGAGAGACACCTGTGACAAAACCTTTCAGCACAGAGGATTATGCTTTGGGAAAGGGACTGGTAACTGAAAATGGGATCCATGGACTTGCTCAAAAAAGTTTATTTGAAGAACAGTATTAGGTTGATTTCTTGTGTGGATGCTCCTCATCCATCCTGGGAATTACTTGGCTATCAAGACTCTGTTCCCACTACCACAGCCTTGTTCCATGATACCCCTCTTACCAGGCCTGAGATTCTGGATTTCACTGAGTTTTGAGGTTTGACTAAGCTTATGAGATACATTTCACATTTTGAGACTTTTCTCTGTAACCACAGGAAATACATAAGCAGAGAGAGCAGGGGAAGTTAATGAGCACATGCAGTCTCCTGATTTCAGCAACTGGAGCTTTTAAGAAGTGCACAAAAAATCTAAAGCTCTGGCAGGAACATGTATGTCATATCTATACGTGTGCTCTAACGTTTGTCAGAATCAAATGCTGTGAAAGCTATCCCTTTTACAGAGTTGCTCATAACAGTTTTAAACAAATTACTTTTAGTCAGATACATTTTATGACTGGTCTTGGCCCAAAGGGAAATCTTCAGAAAGTCTGAGCAAAATCAGTTCAGCAATGGAAAATGCTTTTATACTGAAATATTTGCATAATTCAAGAACAGCTGAAGCTACAAACTTTAAACTTGGCTTGTTTTATAGGTTTAATAGAGGAAAGAAAAACAATCCAAATTTAAAGAAAATCACTTCAGCATTTTTCAAGTTATGAATGATGAAATCTGGCATGTTCAGGGGTGAACATAGAATTTTCCATTCTTTTTTCCCCCTGATGTTTGCAGGACCACCTCTATTTAAGGGCATGTTTGTAATAACCTCATTTGCTAGAATATGGCAGTAAAAATGGATTTTTCTAAGGATTCAAGCGTTAAAGCCAGCTCAGGTCAGGCTTACTAACCACTTAAATCTTCATTTCTTGGGACACATTACTTGAGATATTTCAGGGAATCTATTAGCAGTGCTGGCAAATGTGGTAAAAAGAGAGAGGTTAATCTTAAAACTTTATTAGTGCACCTACCACGTAGCACATACAGAAATAGTTTTGTAGATTTCGGTGTTATTGTTGTTGTTTTATCCAGTGCATAAATAAAACAGCCTGTGCAGTGTAGCCAAGTTAATATGTCACAATAAAATTGCAATGTCACCAATTTTAGAGCCGGCCTACCAAGCTTTTGATACTGAAGAAATACTAGGCATTTGCCTCTACATGTTATCTGAAACAGGAAACTGAGCTAGATGGGTGGTGGTGTCACCCAGTAATAGATGCAGATATGTTCATAATGGTAATAGATGCAGATATGTTCATAAATCAAAAGTTTCTGTGTTTGAATAGAACCAAAACCTAATCTGAATTAAAATAACGACAAATAATAGTATGTTTTATGAATTATGAAACTCCTTTTACTTTGTAAGGATATGTTAGATCTTAAGTATTTTAGGAGATTTTTTTAAACCATCTGTTTAAGAAGGGTTATCACAATTGCAGAAAGGAGAGATTTTAGGAGCCATTCTTAAATCATAGTAGCATGGTGGTGTATGCTTTTTGAGGGGAATAAAGAGGGCTGATGTTGAAGCATATAGCTCACTCTAAACAGGGGTCAGTAGGTTCTCTTTGTCAGGTTGTGCTGCAATCACAGACCAACACGTTACCTTGTCAGCCTATCTATAAAACATACAAGTATTTGCTACTATTGACACTGCTGACATTTTGTGGTGGGTCTATTTGCAGCTCCTCTCCTGTAAGTTACTGAGTATAATGTTCTTCTCTAAGGAGCAAGAAAAGGTGTTATTTTTTTTCCTTGCTTACAGCTTTCATGCTTGGCCTTCCACACAGGAAAACCTTGACTAGCCTTTTTTTTAATCAACTAGGCTTCCTATGCATTTATACAAACCAGAGTAGTGCCTTGGACACAGGGAAAGAGTAGCTGAGTTTTATTACCATGTGCTCTCTTTTTCACATGATTACACACTTTCACTCTTCCCTATCCCTTTATATTCACAAATAGGAAGAAAAGTTTCAAAAACAAAAGTGGATTTAGAAAAGAAGGAAATTTTAGTCTCCTAATGGCTTAACAAGTAAGCCAGAAAGCCCAGAAGAATCCATTTATTTGTGTCTTAAGAAACCATAAAATCTAAATTAATAATTAACATTTGTTGATAGGGATTAATGAAAAGCAAAGCTGGTAATACCTTTTTGTAACTGAGGCCATTCATGCTTTTATGTTGTGTGGGAGTGGAAGACTGAGTGTTTTATTAGACAGGTGAAACACATTATTAAAACCTAAATTCCTGGGTACAGGTATCTTGACTGGACTTACAATGTATTAACTGTTGCATCTCAAAGAATGTGGACACACATATGTATATAGGCACATGTGTGTGTTTCAGTAATTTCGTATTGATTTCAGAAAAAGATGTCTTCTCTAGTCTACTGTGTCAATACACCAATTTAGCCCAGAAATTGAGAGTGAAATGGGAAATCCCTTTTTCATGTATAATCACTAGTAGTAAGGAATATCAAACCTAGCTCAAATTTCAGGTGCTACAATGAAATTACATTCTGGCATTTCAGGAAAAATTACTCCTTTAAGCTGTGGAAAAATGCAAGTTTGTTAAAGGACAATAAATATGGACCCCTACTCCATTCCTTAGAACCAGGCTGTATTTATTCTTTCACAGAAGAATTTCTCAGACACAGATACATAGATCTAGGAATTCAGTTTTTATACCGTAGTTCTAAAAAGGATTCTAAAAAGGATTCTTGGAGACATAACTATTAATAGACAAATCCACTGCTTAGGTAGTAGAAATTTTGTGATATTGGAGTGGCGACAGCGAGTGAAAGATAGCAGGACTGAGGCAGGACTGAGGCAGACCAAAGGTCTGTCTCTAACGTGATGTTTGCAACAGTGTACAGCAGTGGGTGCTTGTAAAAGAGGATGAAACCAGAGCAAATCTAGAGTAATAGTTCCATGTTACACTCCAGCAAAATGTAGCTTGGGGATTTGTGAACTAGAGATGTTGTCTTTGTGCTTAATAGGCCAAAATAGGATTTTGTTATACATAATGTCTTGTGATAATGAGTGTCAGAGTCTGTGTTATATAAAGAAATACATCCCCTTACTTGTTTGGATTCAGACACTTGAGAGTGTTCCTGGCTGTCTCCAGCTGCTTGTGGCCAGTCCATAATCATTCCATGTACAATGTCTTTTTACTTTTGAATTGGAAGAACTCTTGCTTATCTCCCCTTCACTATTCTTTTTTCCAGACTCTTTTCGTATTCTGTTTACTTGTTCTGTGTTTGATCCATAATTCTGACACTCTGAGCCACCCTTCACTGCACCTTTTTTCAGGTCTGCTTAGTCTTTGTGAATGCGGGGCCAGAATGTTCGACTTGCAAGTTCCTGAGGGATTTACAAAGTGGTTTAATTTTGTTGTTTTCTTTGTTCTATATTCCTCTCTTAATAATTCCTAACAGTTTACTGCTTTCCTGGATGCCACTTATGATTGATCTGACATTTTCATAGAATTATCTGTTGTAACTTCAAATTTTCTTTATGGTGTGGTAATTTGTGGTTTAGAGCCCATCATTGTGTATTAAAGCTAGATTGTTTTTTAAATGGGCACCTTTTTTACATTGATTGACAAAGAATTCTGTAACCCATTAATCTTGGACACTTTTGCCATTCTTCACACTCAACTTTTGTTTTTACTATCCCAAATGAATCTAAATATCTCACAAGAAGATGGTGCCCACTGCACTGGAGAGCTCCCTCAGAAATGGTGTATACAGCCAGGAGAGGCTACCCCAGAGCAGATACACACAGCTGGCGCTGAAACTGGCCTTAGGCAGGGGGATTTTGGTAGGGCCACCTCTCAGACTACTGGAGGCCTGTCTTGCTTGACTCTGGAGGGCAAAACTGAATTAATTTACAGTAAGATACTGATTCAGATGCCATTAAGTCCCAAATAGACGTTCTTGTTCTGAAAAGAAAGTACCTCTACACTGCAGTGCTTCTTCTTTTTTTTTTTTTTTTTTGAGAAATGAGGCCTTCCCTTTGATATTATTCCTCAATTAGAGCACCCGCACGGAATTAATTAATCAGAAATTGCTGGTGTCTCCTGTAATGGCTGTAATACTTAAAAACTGGTATCATTTTACTTGCAGCCTGAGTGAGTTGTGAGGTATTTGTTCAGAAAATGTTACATCAGTACATTATTATTCTGTTGGCTCAAACCATGAAGAACAGAACTGCCTACCACAAATCTTGAGAAGAGAGAATGGTAGTAGTTAAGCCTTGTGGTTACCAAAGCAGGCCCTTACTCTTCTGAGCAGTCATGGAAGGAATGAGGGTTCACCTTACACGTTCTATGGCTACGTGGTCCTCAGAGCACAAGATTCTGGGACTTGAGTCCGTGGCAGTTTTAAACTGAGAGTAGAATCAGAAGTCGATGGCTCCTCCCAGGACACACATTTCCATCCCCTACTTCTCCCCCCACCCTGCCAGCACTTGCCACCCCCATGGGGCAGTTCATCACTCTGCACAGACTGACAGACACCTGCCTGCTGAGGTGTTGAGCGCTCTGGGCCAGCCCCTCGCAGTGTCCAGCCGAGTGCTGGTGCCAGCATGGGAGGAGAGCACACAGCATTTGCTGTGGAAGGAGACAAGGATGAGGCTCCATATCTGCAAACTGGCTGAAGCTGCTGTGGAGCCCCACTTTGAGGCATAAAACATGGTGTTTTGTTTGGAACTTCCATCTAGCAACAACGACTCCGCTTCCAAAGTTGGAATAGAAGTAGCTTCAACACTGGCTGATAATAGCTGATAATATTGTAGAATGATGTCTGCAAGGCAAAGAGCAGAGAACTAGGGGACAGAGCCACAGATACACTATCAGAAGGGAAATGAACTTCTTATGATCTCATATGCTGAAAACCACCAATTTTATTATAGAACTCAACCAAGAATGGTGAAACAGAATCAGTAATTGGGAAGCACTGGAAGTGGATCAGCCTTCCAAATTTAAATTGTGCTTTTCACATATCTGTGTAATTGATGCAACTGTATCAAGGTTATTCCTGTTTTCTGAAAATGACACCTACCTACCTACCCACCCATCTCCATGTACACCAAACAGGGAATTCTGGTGACTTTCGGCAGCTGTTTCTACATCTACAGTGTTATGTCAGTCTAAATGCATATTTCTGTTTTTGAAAAAACTGAAGAAAATCCAAATCTATAGTGTTCTGCTTCACAGAAAAATAATAATCCTAGACACTTTTAATTAAATATGTGCTTTAAGTTTAAAGTTCACCATTGTCCTTTTCTGTGCATTCAATGTTCCTGCAATATTCAGTATTGGACACTAGCCATTTCTCCTTAAAAACATATGCTTTAATGAGTTGAAATCTGAAACCTGTGCTTTAAAGGTTTACACTGCATAGACTTCTCACCTCCCAACATTTAGGGTTGAATCATACTAACAGGATGTCTGTTTTATGAAATTAATCCAATAGTATTTTTTTTACCGATAATTTTTGAGACATAGACTTTCTCTGTATCCTAATTTGGTGTGATTATTTTTTTCATTGTAAGAAATTAAATCTATGGCTTGTTCAGCAGGTTTCATAATAGATCAATAATTTGTTGGGTTAACTTTTTTTTTTTCTGTGGAGATGTGGGAAGATCAATGTCTGTAGTGCCCTAGGTCAGGATCAATAGTTTTAATAAAACTTCCTTTTTTTGTTGTTTTGGGGTTGTTGTTTTTTCTGTTTTGCCTTTGTACCTTTGTATGGTTTTGCTTTTATTAATGAGCTTTTCCTTTAGTTTCAGACCATTAATGGTTTTCAGATAATGTCACACTGCCCAAGGTCAAGGCCAGTTTGAACTAAAAACTCTACTTATCAATGTTTAAATCTATTGGATGGGCTTACATATGTTAGAAGACATAAGAGTTTGAATCACTGCTTTCCAGGGCCTAAAGTTAAAATAAAACAAAATCTCAACCTTTTGGGAGGATGACACATGCAGGCCTTTTTTGTGTTTCCTTAAATAAATAACAGCTGTCTTATTTATGGATCTCATACTGGCATTAACAACTTGAGTAACTACTGTGGCCTTGACTGCTCTTCAATTAAAGATACTAAAAGCTCCATATGGACCTTTATAATGGTATATTGCTCATTCCACAAAACCAGTTTGAAATAAAATAGCATCTCTTTTGTTTATTCCTGAAATTCTGGATGGGAAGAAGCAAATTATCAAAGCGTATGTTATCAGCTGGTGTGCTTGAGAGAATGCGATGTTGTTGTCTCTGAGGCTCAACCCTGTGTCTTTTGAAATCAATGGAAAGATCTCATTAACCTCATTGGATATTGATTATGGTCATGGAGAACTTAAAACATTCATGAATATTAATGGGTTATACTGATCCATGTGTCTTTTTGTGGTGTTGTACCTTGTCCGGATTCTGCGATTCAATTTTTGTAGTCTACCTAGAGGTTACAGAAAAAGCAAACTTTATGTAAGCTGAAAGGTTTGATAACACATTTTACCTGGAGGTGTCTTCTTTGTTGTGTGGTAGAAGTGAGGGGCACAAAGAACTGCACCCTTTGACCACTGGCACCTAGGCAGGTTATCTTCTGTAGATTTTTTTTTCCATTATTTTGGCAGTGTTAGCCTGTTTTTTTTTCTAGGCAGCAGTTCACTTCATAACAAATCATCACAGAGGAGTTTGAACAGCAGAATCTGTACTCAGAAGGTGCCCTACAGACTCTGGTAGCCTATCATCTTTAATTTAGAGATTTTATTTCCCATCTTGTGATTACAGTTGAATGAACATTGTAGAAAAGTTTAAATTGTAGCTATCCATGTCATGCTTTTGCCATAAATGATGGAACTTATGTTTTCAAGCCTCTAATCTTCACCTGCTCAAATAGTCTCTATAGAATAATTGCACAGAATGGAAGGAGAGTAAAATGTGGGTATGTGTGATGTCCCTGGATGAAAATTAACTGGAGGAACTGACCCTTTGATTTGAAGTTTCTCTGCTGTAGCGTCCAATTGCAGACAATGAAAGTTGTGGGAAATAGATGGCTGAATGGAAGACAAATCCTTAGCTCCAGGAGGGACAGAGCAGAGATCCTGACTAGTGGAAAAAGCAGACAAAGGGGAGATTTGAACGGGTCCTGCTTTGCCTGACTTTAGGGACTTGGAATTTATTTTGTGTAAGATGACAAAACGTCTAGAATGAACATTGAGGGCATGTGGGAGGTTAATTGGAGTGCTTGGAAATGGTTAATTGTCTAAAAGTGGAATTGTGAGATTTTATGATCGGTTTAGCTGAGTGATTTCCACAGTAGGTTTTAGAGATAATGCAAAGTGGGAATTATTTAAATGCCCTATGTGAACAGTAGGCTGTGCATGTCAGTCTGATACCAATGACCTGGCCTTGACACACCTGAGCATATTATAGACTGTGAAGTGGCAGTTAAGATATAAACCTCTGGATACCACAAAAATAATGTTTATGTAGCCTATCCCATTTGAATGAAAGTAGGCTCTGTCTTATTTTCACCATAACTGTTTTCTTTGTTATGAATAATGAAGACAGTAAAGTAAGCAGACCTGGCATGGAGTATATACAGACAGCAGATTTAGTGAATAGGGTAAACATGGACTGGTTTTATATTGTTATGTTTTGGCAACAGCTACTGAATGATCTAATACTAATGTTGGTTCAGAAAGAATGCACAGAGTAGTCTGACACCAGATTTAAAGTTTGGGAGGCTGCATACACTGATTTTGTTTGCTGTAGTCCTCTACCCTGTGCCCCCCACTGCCCTCCTAATCCGTCCTGATTCTTCTGCCTGCCCCAGTGATTAGCAGTCAAAACTAAATCAGAGAGGAGTCTATGGAACCAAATATTTATGTCCCTTGTAATGTGACACTGTGATATTGTACTGTGAACCTGAAAAGATGCCAGGCCATGTGTTGTGTCTAATAGCAATTGATCAAAACTGGAACTGCAGAACTCTACTCCAAATTGTTGGCTTTATAAATTTGATAATAAGTACATTTCCTGATAGAATATAACAGTGCAGTAAACTGTGCGTGCCCTCTCTTCCCTCTGCACCTGTCCGATTGCAGAACGCTGTTTGTACAGTACATTGTCGTCGCTGACAACTGAATAAGAATTTTTAGGAGCAGTTGGCTATCAAGTGATGGCAAATTTAAAGGTTATGCAAATTGTGCCAGTACAGCCCAGCTTGTTTCAGACCTCTTTTCTCTATTATCATATCAATTGAGTCAGCTCATAGTAGACAAAGCAAGGTTATGGGAACCACCTAGAGCATCATGCACCATTAAACATCAATGCAGCATACATGAACATCTGCAACAACGATCTTATTAACAGAGGGTATAACGGAAGGCAATAAACAGCTTTCTTAGTCACCTAATTGTAAAAAATTTAATAACCTAATACTTGCATTATTTATCAACAGCAATTTGGTCAAAAATTACACAATTGCAGTGGATGAGATTGCAATACCTATTCTCTGCTGTAAATTGCTACAAAAATATGAAAATCCATTTGTGAGCAGTAAAACGCTTTAGTTAGTAGAATGCTAAAAATGCAATTTTCTTTTAATTTCTGATACATCACGAAATACAGGTATCTGCTTTTTGCACTGGCATTTTTATACTTGGCTAGAACCAAATAAAAAAAAAAAAACCTAAGAACTGTTTGTGATTTCCTAGATTTTGACTAGATAGCTTGAACATTTCAAAAATCAAGGCACAGTTGTTTTGTTGTGAAAAGTAACATACAGAAAACATAAAATGATCTTGTGTGTGTGCAGTCAAAACAGATGTTTGGAGGGACAACGTAAAGCGTATTAGATGTCTGTACTGGATATGTGTTGTGTGTGGGCTTCTGGAGGAGACACTGCACTGGTTTAGAAGATGAGAATATGTGAAGCTATGATCTCAAATAGCTGAGGGAAATGTATAACAAAATAAAAATATGTTAAGAGTTGATAACAAAGAAAAAGAAGGTTTGGCTCTTTAAGGCCAAGCCAGGCTCTAGGGACAGGCTTGAAGCAGACCCTTTGCTGGAGTCAGATACACTGGTGGGCAGTGAGAGCCCTCCTCTCCTTGGAGGTGGGGGCACTCGAGGACTCCCTGGGTCAACAGGGAACCAGAGGCCTGCTCATGAAAGCTTCAAGCTACAGAAGGAGAGCACCACTCTTCCTGTTTTATCCTGAATGTGCAAATGTACAGGTATTTATGAATTAAAACAGAAAAGAAATAAGAGACCAGATGAATAAATCAATACAGGCTCAAAGGTTGAGTTTGACAAGTGCATTCAGCAGAAAATCCTGCTCCAAACATCACTCTGCTCCCAAGCAGCTTTGTTCCTCCCTGGCACTGTCTGCTCCCGACTGTTACCACTGAGTAGCAGCGACCAGATCAGATTTGTATTTATGTGGAAAAATGATAAAGCCTTCTAAGTTTTTGTTAGCATAAAAATCCAGTTTATACTAGGATCAGTGGCTACAATCAGTTTCCTGGTCACCAGCAGACACCTCAGTCATTGCTTTAATCAACAAGAACCAGCAGGTGATGGCGAAGGATGTGGGGAAAGAGGAAGAGTGCTTAGACAAAGATGAGTAGAAGCTTGGTAAAAGGATGAAATTGGCAAGCTGAGAGTTACAGGCATTAATTTTGTTTCCACAGAAAAAGGAAAGTTTTTCTTAAAAAATGTTAAAGTGAATGTCTTTTCTTTTTAAATCTGGTTTTACTTCCTCTAGGAAAAGAAGGCAAAAAAACCAGTGAAACTGTCTAAATAGCCATTAAGTATATGTTTTCTACTGAAATGGTTCTAAAATGAACAAACAACAAGCATTTTCCATTTTTTTCCCACATTTTTGAGTTGCAGTTCAAATTATCTCACTCTATAGACTAAGCAGAATTTTTTCCTGCATATCTCTGTGGTTTTTAAAGCAGTATCTGCTTCTTGCCTTTCTTCATAACTTTTCATAACTTAATTATATCAGCACAGTGTATTTTACTTATATACATCTATTTACTTGCTTACCAACCATGCTTTTCAGATTGGAAACTCTTCAGGGCAGGATTTTTTTTCGTCTAATACATATCTTGGTGGTCATCTTGACAATACAAGAATACACATTACAAAGATCAGGAGTTGAACTCACCTGTATGCACCAACTGAAGTTCGATTAATTTTAAAATGTTTTATTGCTTCTGAAAAGATACGTGTGTCATTTTGGGTATTATTTTGGAATCACTTAAATTTAAATTATTCAGCAAATTAGTACTACAGAAATAATACTTTAGGGAAAAGTAACCGAGAGTGACAGGTGGTGATAGGAGTTTCACAACATTCTGCAGAGAGAGAGGCTAGAAGTTTTTGTTTTTTCGGCTAGGTGACTTATTTTGGTTTTGTCAAGCAGCCTGACTTTCAGCGTTGGGGTTTACAGTCAATGGCAGTGCGTGCCCTGTAGAGCCCGTTGGGTTACCTTTATGGTGCACATATGGGACTGCCATGCTTTGAAGGGCTTTGTCCACAAACATATGATCCAGGAGCTCTTGCCAGAAACTCTTTGTCAAAACTGCTATTACAGTAACTGTGTGGAAATGAATTTAATCCACTGTGTAGTCAATAATTGTAAATTATGCAGGGCTGCATAATTTACATCAAAATGTGCATGACGTTGTGTTTAAAAGGTGGTAGATTTGCCATCCAATGGTTAGGTAATACTTTTAAACTAATAACATGATACTACAGAGATCAGTTTGGGGTATTTAATTATCTAAGAAATTATCTGTAACTAATGAAGGGGAAAAAAAGGCTCCTTCATTTGGGGCCAGATTTTTCTCTTAGACTGGTATAACCCTTAAAGAATTGCATTAAAAACAGCAGAGTTGCTCTGTTTCAACTGGCATTTTAAGAGTAGGATATTTTCTCATTGACATTAGAACAAATTTTGGCCTCCACTGCAGTGGCATCTTCTAAATAGATTTAAAACCTGCTTAAGTCTGATAAAATTCATTTAGTAAGCATGTTTTATTCTTCAAAAATAAATAAGTAGTCTAGGGAGATCTTAATTAAACGAAATATAGAGCTTACAACTACAGAATGAGAAGAAAAAAAATTGTTAAGGTTCTAGAGCTGAACTCTGAGATAAAAGGGTGAAAAATTGAAATTTCTACATGTAATTTGAGTTTTTAAAGGCAGTGCTGTAGACTTTCTATGGTATAGTTACCTCATCAATGTTCAGCTAGTTACAATTTCTTTTTCTTTCAAGGAGAAGTAGATATATACATTAACTTATTTTTAGTAATATATCTAGGGAAGGCTGTCTCTCTCATTGCAATGGACTGATTTTATTTATGAAACTAAATATAAATTCTCCCAGAAGAAAAATCTCCTTCAGAGCTGCTCTGTAGTGACCTAATGCTCACTCCTTCTCTTTTCAGTCTTACTGATGCTCAAGTGAAATAGAAGTGCCTTGGGCCCATTTCTGCCTCCACTGACAACCCATGCTTCTCAGATTATCATGTAGCATAAAAAAAGCTGTCATGTAACATGGCATTTATTTAAATGATGTGATTTCTGTGTTCACCACTCTGAAACCGAGGTATAGCTAAGAAAGCTTGCAAGGTTTGACAGGTGTGTTTACCCCGCTAGGGCAATATGCTTAATGTATGGAAAATGTGAGGCAGAATAGTTTTTGTCCTACTCAAAATCAAATTATAATGTTTTTTTCTCTCTCTTTTTTTTTGGTTTTGTTTTGTTTTTAGCCCATGCCCTGATAAGCTTTTGGATAGGAATTGCTTTGACATGATTAATAGGTTGATACTTGTCAGAAGATTGTCCCATAGGACAGTGTTTTGGTGGCCTAGCTATGCAGTGGTTTAAAATACATCTGTAGAGTACTATGAAGTGGTGTACAAGCATAGATATTTCCTGTTGGTGTCTTGGTCAGTGCAAACAGTAAGTGACATGCACACACGGGGTGATTTCTGAGCTGAAAGATGTTCTATTTTTGCACAGTCCCCATAGCCACGCTTCAGAAGGAGGAGTGCATGAGCCAAACGTGTGTCGGTGTAACCCAGACACACCTCTGTGATGTGTTCCTTGCACTGGACACTGACATTCCAGCTCCCATCATCTGGGGGTGTTTACAAGTCTTGGCTACCTATTTACAGGTAGAAATAGATTTGTTTCTATTTCCAATTCCCATTTACAGCTAAAAAATAATGGTGGAGGGGTGTGGCTTGGTTTTTCACATGTGAGGATCGAGTAAGATGTACAGTGGCCAAAGCAATACATGTAGGATTTACAGTGCAGGGAGAGATACTTACATTTGTTAATACCCAAGGCCAGATGTGTTTTTGTGTGACCCTGTGCTCACTGGTGTGGCTCAGCTCACTGTGGTAGAGCTTGCTCTCCATAGAGACCAGGAGCATACAATTTATGGGCTTTGTTTATTGTAACCCATCTCTCCTGTCTTCAGGACTGATTCTGATCTGAGCTCTTCATGGTACTTCCAGTCAGTCATTGTGTTGTATCAGTGAAATACCTGCAGAACCTTATCTTGATTTTGGTGCCTGTGACTTCACACCCTCTGCCTTTCCTGAGTCCTCGACCCATGTCTGAGCCCGGACAGAAGTGCCAGGAGAGGCTGGAGCTCTGAGCACTACCTTATGTCTGCAGCAGCCACGCCGAGCTAGAGCAGTGCGTTTCCTGGCAGTTCAGTGGGCGCACTTTCAGCTGCCTCTGAAATCAGTGCCTGGCGGGCAAATGGCAATACTCTTGTGTGCTTGTAAGGCTTTTTCAACAGAGTTCATTGCCATTCTAAACCTTAAACATTGTGACACATGCCAGAAAAATTCAGCGGCTTGTTCTTTAGGGCAGTTTTTCCATATATATATGCACATACATATATTAAAAAAATGTTATATTAACAACAAACTGAAGCAGAACTAGTATTTTTTGTTGACCTCTTGCTTCTCCATCTTTTAAGCAGAGTGTTCTGTTTACTCGTGCTAAAAATTATTTAATGTGAGAAATAAAGTAGAGATTCAACTCTTGGCACTGGCAGTGATGATATAGAAAATAATGACATTTAAGTGTGCCCCACACCTTCGATAAAGTAAACAAAGCACATTTGGCCTACAGAAGATGTTCATGAGCCATTAGTCAGTGCTGTTACCTTTCTTACAATTGTTGTAACTATATACAGAGTTCTGAGTCCAATCTCATGCTGCTATAAAATGAAGAGTTATTTCAAAGGGGTGGTGTTGAATTATCAGGATTGCAGAGAGAATCGGCTGTAGGTTCAGAGGATACATGCTGTGTGCAAAAATAGTGTTTAATTTTACGTCATTGCTAATAGTTGATGTGTATGAGTGTACAAGTTGATTCAGATGAACCTTCTTTCCCCTATTAACTCTAATCCTATGAATCACACTTCAGTGAGAGGCTAATATGACTTCTGAATAAAAATGCTCTTGACCAGATAATGGTACAATGTGCATGTCTGAGGAGAGCTATAAAGGGAAGACAAGTCTCATTTACCTCCTAGGATAGAGGGAAAATGGGGTCTGCACACTGTCATTTCCCCTACGGGTATCTAAGGAACTATGACTAGAGCCACAGGAGATTCAAAATCTTTGGCATCATATTCTTTCTCTGTTTCTACTGAAAATGAGCTAGCTGTCTCTGAGGGACAGCACTTTGCATCCTGATCAACACTTCTGCTTAGCAAGCTGCAAAGAGAATTTTAGCTCCATTGCTAAAAACCCTATTTATTGGGGTTTTTATTATGGAAATCAATTAATATTTGTATTACTCGTATCATACCATAGACGTATAAAAGCATTATAAATGGCAAGTGCTCTCTAACTTGCTTAGGGTCACTTGTTTATTATAGCAGTAAGGGATGAACAACTTCTACACTACTAGTTATAAAGATTTCTTGCGTACATGTCGAATTCATTAGAATACAGCATCGTTTGTGTACTATTAAAATACTTGATAGAAACATCCCAAAGCATGTGGCTACCTTGAATCTTGCTTGTTGTGCTGTAACTCCATTGAATGGCACAAACAGATTCCTTCTTTCTCTGACAAGCCCTACCTAGCTACGGCAGCAGGCCGCAGTGCACAGACCTCCATGGTGCTGGGAGGAGGTGTTGGCAAAGCAAGGCCAGCTTAACGCGCACCCACCAAGTGCCACGAGGGCCAGAGTGTCCATTCAGAACTGCAGGCTCAAAGTCCCCGCCTGAAAATGCGGGATCTCGTTCTGTTTGCTTAGAAGGGACAGGTTGCATCAGCTCTGCCAGGTTTGAAGTTCATCACTGCAAGTGTGAAGGATTCCTAGCTGGGGTTCAGTGCCCTGCCCCACGTTGCCTTGTAGCTCTGGACAGTGCTGTGTCGATGGGGTGGGGGAGCTGCAGCGTCTCTTTGATGTACATTATCAAGTGTGGTGGCGTTGTGTGAAGGACAGCAACAGCATTATTTTACTGTAGGACAAAACAGGAGAAAGTGCTGCCATACTGAGGATTTGTAAAGATGTATTGATGTGCTGAAGAAGATACAGAGACTTAGAGCCTGTAGCCTTCTGGGGTTTACCTTCTGGAGACAGGTGAGAGCTAGGAATCATCCTAAGCAACATGGGCTGGTTTCAAATACTTTTCTCATTACTTCTTACCTTACAGCTGCCCAGAGACATTTATAGGTTTTGAGTTCAGGTTTCTACGTTCTGTTAAGTTCTTCCTGCCTCATTTTTTTTCTTTTCTTTTTATCTCTTTTTTTTTGGCCCCTGATCTAAAGAAAGTTAGAGAGGATGGAGGTGGGGAGGACATGGGGCAGAATTCTGTTTCACAGTTGTTCCTTTATTTTACAAGTTAAAGCTCACAAAAGAAACATAAATGGGACTCCATCTTGTAAGCATCTGTGCTACCACTACCAGCCCATGGATCAAAAGATTATTTGAGGAAATAGCTAGACCTTTTTTGTGTATATTTTAGGTCTACCTTCTTCCTTTCATTTCATTTTAAAACAAAATTAGGGACACTCCAACATGTTGCCCATAAGAGTTCTGTTACAGGTAATTAAATGTAAGTTTACACATTTAATCTACTTTTAAGAGCAAGAGAGACTGGTAAATGACCCAGTTAAGGAAAGTACTCAGCCTAATTGGATGTAATGATTGCTTGCTGGTGTTTATTACTGTACTAAGAGTAGACATGTAGTCTGTGATTCTAATTTGGTTTAGAGACAGACCTGTAGTATTTGCACCTATCATCGGAGTTCGATTGTTTCTGCTAACATTGTGAAATAGGCTTGTATTCATTTGGGAGCTTAAGAGTATTAGAATGGAAGGAGCACTGGGTTTTTTCAATTATTATTGCTCTCCAGTTATTATCTCTCCGGACTGTTTTACCTAGAATCATATGTTAAGCTGGATATGCTAACAGATATTTTTGCGTAGGAAAATAAATAAAGATTTCACCTCTTTATATATGCAACGTGAGAGATTAACAATAACTAAATTTACCAATGAGCTGGTTCCTTCTGACTTACCTGTGAACTTACCTTGTCTTCAGCCTATGAAATCACCACATGAATGTCTGGGTTTGATTATTTCTATGTCATTCTGAAAGAGTTGATTTCCTGACAAATGTAAAGTCACTGAAAGTTGAATCAAAGCCCCAAAATTTTAGATTTCATTAATGCTTGTTTTCTACAATTTTCCTAATTATGGTCACCTTGTTACAATTTGCACTCGCAATTCTGGGCTTCCAGGAAATGATATCCAAGTGGAATATGTTGTATCATAGAAGATACTTGTTACATAAAAATAGAACACTGGATTTTATGCCCAGAGGAGCGGCCCTTGGACTTTAAAACACTTATGTAATTATTCTTTATTTCGTAAGCTCTCAGAATGATGAATGAAATCAGAACTGACTTTGACAAGCAAGGCCACTGACGACCAGTGCACTTAGCCAAGGTGTCTCAATGTTTGCTGTGATGGATTTGGGAGTTTTATAACATAATGGATCAAAAATGAAGTTAAAGCAACATTAAATTCACAAAAACAAGGATACTCAGAATGGAGACTTCTGCTTCATCATAATTCATCCTGCTGTGTTTAGTTGCTACAAAACACAGATCAGTAAGAGAAATTAGCTCTTTTGGTGCTATTACACAGACATAGCAATGTAATTTAATGGCAGTTTTAATTCTAACTTACTTCATTTATTGTGTAGGAAAGGGTAAAAAACCCCAAACCTTGGTATTCTTTTGTTGATCTTTCAGTATATATTATTGTCAGCTATAGTTTAGTTGACTCTACTATGCTAGGAGAAGTTCTCCTAAGGTTAAAGAAAGATAATTTGTCTATTGGATGTGTGCAGATGGTAATATTTTGTAATTTAGTATGTGCTCCAAAGCCATGCTGGCTCCTTCTTAAACTTTAGTACTTCAAAATATGAGATTATTGCTCCCCTTGAAAATATATAGAAAGTTACAGAAAGAAAATGTATTACCCAGGTAGACATGGAAAACTGTGACCAGAAAAAAAAGAAAGCAAAAAAATGGTTCACCAGAAAACTTTCCTGATGTATTTGGGGTTTTAGACTAATTCAGTTACTTACAGTTATATCTACTACAGAAAGAATAAGAGTAAGAGCTCCTAGTGCAATACTTACCTGCATATAGTAGAGGGAGCTGAGGGAGGGAATCAAGACAGAGGAGGGAAAAAAAGGAGAAAGATGATGGTGGGAACTTTGATTTGTGCTAGTTTGCTTGAATAGAATCTTATTCGATGCCACACCCTGTTTACAGCTTTGGAAATACAGTGTGCATTATTCACTCTCGGTGCCCAAACACAGCCATTTGTATGCGTGTGCAATTGTCTGCTGTGCATTTAACTCAGAACATCTGTGTGTGCCCGGGCACACTTGGGAAGGAGCAGGTTAGTTTATTGCAATGTGTCTTCAACAGACTTATCACATTGTTCATTGTTTTAGTATTATCTAGAGCAAATCAATATACCTTCTTGTGAAATGGATGAATACACTCTGCTTGTCTGGCAGAGTTTAATATAAGACCTCTCTTTCTTGATTTCCAATTCAAATGAATCCTGTTAAAATTACTAAAAAACATTGCTCTTGAAGACTATCTTAAGAGCACAACACAGCATTGAAGCACGTTTCTAAATAGCTTTCTTAACAGGGTAGAGAGTAGGATGCACTGAGAACTGACTGAAACCTGTTCTTTAATTGGAATATTCATCTTATGTTTTTCATTACCCTTTTTCCTTTGCCTCTCATGGATGGTTGTTGCTAATGCTCCCCTCCCCTCCTGGTGGGCCAGCCAACAGTTCCCTCTGGAGGCAGCATCATTATATCTGCCTGGTTCACTTAGTAGCAGATGGTGAAGAGCAGTAGAGCTGATACACTGCATTTCACAGAAACCAGGATCCTTCTGGTACCTCTGCAGCATACACAGACTTGCCTGATTTGAGACTGTGAATTCTTTATATGCCTCCCAAACTAGGTTTCCTTGTTTGCTACTGTGTATGTCAGTGTAAGAGTGATTTTTATGATCTGCTCTGTTGCTGGACAGTGAAGAAACTACTCATCTCCAGGTTTCAGCTACTGGAAGCTCTGTTTTCCATTTTATTTCTATTTTTACCAAAAATTAAAAGAAAACAGCTCTGATGGTTTTTCTTTTCACTGGTTGACAGGCTTTTCTTCCCCCTCCCCTTTTTGTAATTCCTGCTGTCTGCCAAAGGACAATCTGTTTGCTCTGAGACAGTTTAATGCATACTGACTACCAGAGGCAGAACTTCCATTGGCTCTGTTACAGGGGTAATTTACACTTTAACAAGGTATTGTGACAAGGTGGTAATTATATTTTTATCACGTCATTATGACATTACCACCTGGAAAGCCATAGCTGATTAATTAGTGGCATATATTAAATTTATAACCCTAGAACTCTAAAGTTATCATACCTAAGTGGTGTAATTATGCTGAACTATGGTGTGGCAGTGAATTGGAGGTGAAGATGCTGAGTATCCACCTATTGCAATACATTTAATGAGTGCCAGTAGAGGGCAGGGAGCTGAAGGAAATAGTTGGAGTTTTTAAAATAAATACTAAGGAAGAGAGTGAAAGCATTGAAATCTTGAAACCAAATCTAGTCAGATGGCAGGTTGCAAGGCTTCTTACATATATGGATTTTTTTTTTAAAGGTATAACTTGAAAGCACTTTGATTTATGCTTGTTTTTGCTTTTTGTTTCACAGCTTTATTTTAGTTAATTCACATGTATTTTGGTTTTAACAATGCAGCAGTTTCTGTTGATCTTTTGGAGGCTTGTACTGGCCATTCTGGAGGCTGTGTCACCTTCCTGCAACTAGTAGAAAGAACTGGTTTTGGCAGGATGGGTTTTTCTCAGTCTTGTCCATATGCCCCAGGTGTTTTATGTTGTTCTTTCTGATGTGCTTTTTTTCTTTTACTCTTTCCCTTATTCTTTTTCTCTTGTCCTTAGTATTAGGAGGTAGAGAAAATAAATGAGGCTGGAAGTAAATAATGAAAATGCCCACAACTTACAGCTTGTATGAACGTGTTTCCGTATCCCTATGCAGTAAATACAGACAGAATTATAAACCAAATCTATTTTTACCCAAATTATCATGCTAAAGGTCATAGTTTTGAACTGTTTTGATTTTCAGTGTTGGTTGTGCGTTTCAAAGTCAAATTCCCAAGTAACTCATGTTTTATTCTTCCCTTTCTCTACAGAAAATGAAGTGACTACTTTCCCTGTGTTGGTGAGTGATCAGAGTGAAATTGTGGATACCAATGGAGCTGGAGATGCATTTGTTGGAGGTATTTCTTACTTCTTTCTGTTGTTTGGAGATTATCCTATTATTCTCTCTATATAAAATCTACTGGTTTTTTATTCAACTGTCCTTCACAACAAACTTCATTCTTTTACAGCTTTTCTCTGCATCCTGAAGTTATATGATTTAATTAAGTTCTGATTTCCAAAGGGAAAGTGTATTCTATTACTTCAAAAATAATATGCCATTATGCCATACTCTGGTCGTTTTCATGAGATTAATTGTATCTGTCAGACTGTTGCATAAACAAACTGCATCAAGTACTATATAGTGTACAGAAATCCCTCCTGGCTTAAATGTTAACACATTGTTGTTCCTTAAAACAGGTTGTAGTGAATATTAAACAGTATGTTAATAAGTGAGCATAATGTCTCTGATCATGTAAATTTTGGTAGAACATCTGCTTCCAATACAATTATTTGGACATCAGAAAAGAACGTAAAGGGTTAATTTGTTAAAACAAACGCCGAAAATATCTGGCATTGCTTAATATCCATTTGCAAACTTACTATTTTTTTTGGCACAAGCTCTAAGGAAAAAAGAGGATGTTATGTCTATGCCTGTTTTAAAAAATTATTCAATATAAGCCAAAACTCAATCTAATCCAAGATTTCTGTCGTTTATTGTAACTTTCATCCATGTAGTTCTGTGATGCACTGTTGCATCCTGAAGGCTCTGATATCCCGTATGTAGCATCTGTAAGGAGCTCCATTAGTCACTAATTTACTGGAAATATTACAAAAGAGACTTTATGAATAGAATTGCAGGGCTCAGTCTTGTAACTATGAAAAGGATAACAAGCAGTGTGTTAGCAAATTAAAGCTTCAAAATTGTGTCCCACTTCAAGAAAATATTCAACATAAGCTTAATCTTAAGCATGTGAATAATTCCATCCTTACTTAATACAGCGTTTAAACCAATGATAAATGTTCAGTATATGCTTAAATCTGTCTGAGAATAGGAATGTTTCTACTCCTTACTTCAGTGCTTTCATGAATCAAAAAGGACAGAAATAGAGGGAAACACATTAGGTCATATTATTCATACACCTTTTAGGGCATGCTTGTCACTCTCTATTGTTCCTAAATCACAAACAAGACTAAATTTGAACCAGTAGATAACAGTGACTATAACATAAATAAGATCATCTTCAAGTGCTTGTCCTTGTATACATTTGCTGTGTGTATCAGCTGTGCCAGTAAGCTGCTGTTCTTGTGAGGGGAAAAAAAGAGAGAAATGGTCTTGCTTATTTTGTTTTCATGTGTCTGCCATGTTTATCTCAGGTTGTATTTATTTTCAGTCCTTCGATTTTAGGTCTCTTGAAATCAGGACTTTTTTTTAATAATCCTAATTTTGTTCTTTCCTAGGTTAGCTGCAGGAAGGCTGTTGCAACTAAATGATCAGGGCTTTAAGAACAGTTTTATAACATAATGGATGAAATTAAAAAATAGATCTCTCAAAAGCCTTCCTCTTTAAATTACATCCTTTTCCCTGGTACTGCCATAGCTGCTGGTTTTCTGTAGAAGGCCTAAAACATTGACTTTATTCAGAATATCCTGAATGGAAAGACTGATATAAACCACATCAGTCTCTATTCCAAACTACTGCCTTCCACCAGCAGTTTGAGGAGTTGAGGCACATCCTGTCAGGCTCGTCTTGGATCAGTTGTGAGATTCCTTTCTCAGAGGGGAAGAGTGATGTGGACAATGCTCAGCTGTGGAAGGGAGGGATGAAGGGACATACTCTCAAGGATTAACTCTCCTGTTTCATTCTAAGTGTTAAGATAGAGCAAGCTCCTGTATATTGGGGATAACCTTAACAAAAGTCCTGTATCACTGTTTATGGATGTATATTATCCTCAGTTGCCCCACAAATAGCGCTGAGGTGTCAGATGCTTTTTCATTGGGGCACAAGTGCAATGCAGTCCAGTGCACTGTACAGTTCTCCCTCACTGTCAGGGAGAGGACCACAGCTGGTTTTCCCTCTGTAGTGGAAGTCAGCTCAGCCATGGCAAATCTGCCGGGGCTGTCCATGCAGTAATACACTTACCTGAGTGTTGGTGTGTCAGCTCAGCCTCTTGTTGCACCATGCTTCTCTCTCCTGTGACTCAAAGCAACATGAGCTTTAGAATATCCATAGTTCTTCCATTAGCTTCTGGGATATCTCGGTTCTCCTCTGTCACTCCATAAATAATAAATTGATCATTTATTCTCCTCAGAGAATAGATTTTCCTAAGTTTAGTCCAGATGGGAGAATTGGGACTCATAACAGTCTAGGTGCACAGCTGATTCTAGTCTTATGTGTACTGTGGTCTCCTTCTTCAAGGAGTCATTTAATTTTCCTTCCCATATGTAGGAAACAGGATACTGGACTGGATAGGCTTTGATTTGGTCTGTGTTTCATTTGGGGGAAATGTCTGTATTTTATCTGTATCACACTTTTCATGTGTTTTCAAAGTGTGTATTTGCAGCAAGAGAAGTTCTTTATTGTCTCCTGTGCAGCAGTGTAGGTAACAGTGCTCAGCATACGGATCCCTAGCGTTGGGTCTAGCCCTGAGCCAGCTGCAGTGTTACTGTCCTGACAGAACTTTTACTACAGGAAGGTTATATTCTCTTCAGTGCTTTTCTACTTCTTTCTTTGGTTGAGGTTTTTAGCAGTTGTTACTACCTACGCAACAGTACATGTAATGTTTGGATTTTAGTGTCCTTGTAGTAAAATGATTCAAAATTAGTCCCTTAACTAAAAAATTCTCTCAGTGGTATAATATCCTCTCCTGAAAACCTAGTTCCTTTATTCAAACAGTAGAGAACAAGACTCATGGCAAAGTTTCCAATACTTCTCTGGAACCAGTATATTCACTGGATTGAACAGTGGTTTTTCTGGAGCAGGTGTCTTGGCTGAGAGGGAAATGTGGGATATAATGAGAACTAACCCCATCAGACAAGATTTATTTTTCATTAAGAGGTCAGGTTTGTTAGACTCTATCATATTTTGAAAGGTCTTTCACAGAGGCACTCTCTTCCAGAGGTATAACTCAGAGATTGTAAGGAAATTCCTTCTCAATAATTATGCCAACTTGGCAAATCACCCCTCATGTTTCTCCATGTAAAAGTTGAAAAAAGAAAACTGTTGGGTTTCTTTTACCAGCACCAGTCTAACTACTGAAGCTCTTGAGACCTTAAAGTCAAGAAAAGTTTAAAGCCACAAAGTTTCTGGGCGCTTGTAACTCTCTGAGTTGATTCATGAGTTCAGCATTTCTGAACATGAAGCCGCCGGCCTCCAAGGAGAACTAGCTCACCCCAACAGCTAGCAGCAAGAAATAAACTGCATTCTTCAGTTGAAATGTGGTTTTATTAAGTTGGCACCAGGAATATCTCTGAATTTCTTGCCTCTTACTGCAGGCATCAAGTCATCTGCCACTCAGGCTGCTGCAGTGCACGAATAAGAAACTGGGTTTTAAAATCGCTGCAGGTATCTTTATGCTAAAAACACTTCTCTAAACAACAGGAACACAGTTGTGCTTTTATTGCTTACCAGCAACACTGCTACCTTTTACAAGTTTAAGCAATAATGGTTTACTTTGTAGCATCTCAGCACCTCTTGTGGCTTTCAGGAGTACCACAGATTTTTGGTTATGAATCCCTGAAATACCCATAAATTAAAGTTGGAATTCCACCTCCAGATTATTATGACAGTGACAAATCACTTGAGCTTTGCTGGCATGGCTTATGTCACAAGAGTCCTCTTAATGGAATTACAGCCTTAGTTTGTGGAGTTTGAGGAGCATTCTGTTGCTCATTAAATTAACATTTATTTATTACTAGTCAGCCCCAGTTTGAACCATTGCAATAATGATAATCAAAGCATACTTAATGGCAATAAATAGATTGAAATAATGACAGTTTTACCATCGTATGCTTTCCTTTCTGCCATCCTACTCTCTTTAGCCAGAGTAGGTCTGCCTTCTGTTTGAACTCCCCTTTGTCACTGCCACCGTAACGAATGAAAACAATAAGCATCTGTTCTGATAGTTGCTGCCATTGTTCTCTGCAAAATCTCTCCCCTAGAATCTGTCTGGTCACTGGAACTGGGTACAGAGTTCATAACAAATGAATAGGAGAAGGTGTAAAATCAATGTTTCTTCAGGTTCCATCAATATAAATATATTGACTTAATAATCTGCTATGATTTAGTCATATACTACATGAAAAGTACTAGAGTATGAAATGGAACCACAAATCATTTTCAAGTAGCCTGATGAAGCAGTGACAGAATGATCGCAGCAAGCGTGTATTACTTATCACCGTGCTATAAAGATGTTATACCATTCTCAAGGAAGAGAAATCCCAAGGTAGAAGGAGCTCTTCATTAGGCATTGTACAGTGCCAGATAGGAGCTGATAGCGATTTGCCTCTCTCAGTATCAAAGGGGAGGTCAGTGGCTCAAACCACCTGTCAATTTAAAAATGGCATTGGCAGCTTTCATGTGCTGAGGAATCTCATAAAGCTGCTAGCTAGAGTTTGAAAGCTACAGTCACAATTTTTTCATGCACATACTTACAGAATAAGCAGTTCTCTCTCTTTCTCTTTCTTGTGAAGCCCAGCGTGAGCCTTATAAGATGGCCAACTCCTGTCTCAGCTATCAGACAGCTACTGTGATAGACACAGGGAGAGCAGCAAAAGAGGAGTCATCCTCTTTTACGTGTCCTTCTGTGAGTGGACCTCATGGCATCCTTATCTGCTCTTTAGGGACCACAGGGCTGAGTGAAGATACTTCCCTCTTTCTGATTCTATTTGAGCCAAACCGTCTCAGTAAAGCCATTTCCTCATCTTTAATAGAGAGATTAATTCCAAACATTATTTTTCCATCTTAATATAAGTGTCTCTACAAATTAGATAAAGACCTTGGGCTTGTAGGAGTTTGCCTAAAGGTTCTCACATTGTTCAAATTTTAGCCTCTGTTCATGAGGTAAATGCAAATTATTTTCTGTAGAGTGACATCCAGCTTTGATTTCAGAACTAAGTAATATTTGGTATACTTCTACATTATTGAAATGTTGAAATACTATCTTTAGTGTGAAACAGTCTTTGAATATATTATACATGTACATATACGTGTATGTATATTTATAAAACCACAGTACGAGAGATAAAAATACAGGTTTACGAAGAATACATAGTACACAGAATAACTGGTCATTACTATTTAAAGTTTGATTCAGAAACCTCTCAGAAAAAAGGTCTGCTTCTGTTTTCTGAATGGACTAGGATAGCTTTGGAATATCTTGGCTGAAGCTGGTGGATTTAAACAGGTATAATATTGATAAAAATGGAAACATAATTGAAACTAGTATAATAATTCTTATGCTGTTATTCTGCAGAATCCATAATTTATGGAAGGAACTCAGTGATTTTTAAAACAAAAAATCATCTTGATGGAATTTGACATCATCTGAATTGACCCTGCCTTACGCCAGGGGCTGGAGCAAGTGACCTCCAGCGGTCCCCTCCCACCTAAATTGTGTTACGGTCCTATGAGTTTTAATCCTGTAGGTATTAAGTTCCCAGGTGCCAGTTTATGCTCCTCTGGAAATCCAGACTCAGTCATCTTCAGAGGGCAGTGTTGGTGGCTCCAGAGTAGGAGCTGACCGAATTTAAAAATGAAGCTCATAGAGTGGGAATTCCATCTTCTTGCAATAAATCTGTTCTAGGGCAAAGAGGGACTGTACTCATGACTTAGTCTAATAAGTCCCTGAGGTATTTCTTGTGAAAGAATTGTGGGGATAGAGGCATGTGCACATGTGAGAAATGAAATAAGCTCTTATGTATAGTTCCTATATGACTATTCCAGGAGTGCTAAACATGCAAAAAGATCTGATAATGCCTTCAGCAGAGACAGATTTGAATGGTTTTTTGGAACACTAAATTATGAGTAAGCTTGTGACTATATTAAAAAGAAAGTTGCCTAATGGATTTCTAGGGCTCTTGAAGATTAAAGAAGAATTTGTTTACACTAAAAACAAATATTTCTCATATTTGTTGTATTTTTCTCTCTGTATAAATCTGTGCTGTAAGGGCTGCTCTTCCTCTAGAATTCACCACCCCTAGAACATTCTAGATTTGTTGAAATGGGAGTTCAAGGAGCTAGGAACAGTTCTTTACTGAATAGCAGGAGCATGGTATCACAAGCTACTTCATCCACTTACAGCAGTCTTTAATTTTTATAAGGTTTTTATACTTGTTTAAGATACCTTGGGAAGTTGTCATCATTTTTTAATCACATTTGATAGAGAGAAATACGGTGGATAAAATATTACTGCTGTGAAGTACTCCCTTCTGATAACACCAGAGCTCTGAGATGCAGTTTTACTTGCCAGCTGGGAGCGAGGGATATTTTTTTGGTGATATCAATTAAATATGTATGTGCATGTAACTTGTAATGGCTGGGTTTTGCTACAAAATTTATCTTCACCAGCAAAGAGAGAGGGGATACCACTTTGAATTGTTCTGTCTTTTCTTTGAAGTAAAGATAACTGTTACAACAGAAAGCAGCACTCTCTTAGTTTTCATTTGTACGACATGGGTGGCTAATTGCCTCTGAGTAGTCCTGTTGTTACTGAGATCATGGTGGATGAGATAGGAGGCTTTGAAATAAAAATACTTACTTAGTGTCATCAGCACTTTGACTGACAGCCCATTTTGCCCGTCTTCACTACTCCTGCTTTATAAACAGCATACACGAGTGTAATAGCTGAGCTCAGAGAGGGCATCAATCTTTGCTAGGGGATAACTCGTCAGCGTGTCCGTGACTTACCACCCCTGTGTTCTCATGGCATTCGGAACTCTCTCAGATAAACATCACACACAAACCCAGGCTATTAGATGGCCACGTTATCTCTGTAACTGACCTTCTACAAACTAGAAAATGACCAGATTATATGTTCCTGGTTGTTTTTTTCTCAGTCTCAGCTAGAGGCACATCATTATTCTGATCAATAGTGTAGCCAGTTGCTAGTAATTTCAACATTAGTATTGGTTCATTTTCAAAATTTGCCACAGTTTGAATTGCAGCTACTTAAACAAACCCATAAAAATAGATATCACTCAGAAAAAAACATGGAATATTTCTGTTTTCTTTTTAATTCCCTACTTCTTTTTTTACCACTATCCATTCAAAATTATTTCTTTGGAAAGAATACCCTCTTCTGTGCTGACATTATACTTAAACCTGGTTGCATGTGTTGTCCAAGTATAATTGTGATTATACTGTTTTCATTGTTTTGTTTTAATTGCTACCCTTCTCTTGGTCTCTAACTGTTCCTCCTAATTTCATTACATATGTCTTTTTATCATAATATAGTAACGTAAATATAGTAATTCACATTTTCACCTGTTCTGTTTAAAGGCAATCCAGAAAAAGACATAGTAGAATAAAAGTAAGGCAAAACATTAGTATACTTGCTGTCATTTCTTAAGTAACATGTAGAAGCAAAAGATCCACTTAAAAGGATCAGTGTATGGAATTAAAAAACCCTCAGAAGCTTCTAATTAGGCTGAAGCAGGACCTGATTCCTTTAGCCTCTGTGTCTCTCTTCCTGTCAGTGACACCGTCAGTGTTAAGGGAGTCTCAGTACACAGCAAGAGGATTAATATTTTGCAAAATTGGGTTTTTAAAGGCCTAATTTACCTCACCATAAATTCAGTGACATTCTGGACAGGTTTCGTGAAAAATAAACGTCAGATAGGTTGTGTACATTTTAAAAAACAAACCTACTGTGTTAAAAATAGATTTTCAAAACCAATTATAAAGTTCCAATTTTTGCTGTAATAGCTATGGGACAATTACAAATTGGCTTAATGCCTCAAAGCAAATCATCACCGTTTAAAATACTTTGTCATGCCTACTATCCCTACCCTCATAACATTTCATTTTATGTTAATGTGTCATGTGTTAGAAAATCATGTAATGATAAAGAAAATGTTCATGTGGAAGGTTAGAAATTACTTTAATGAGTTACTATTACCTTGCTTGCAGACTGTTGGCAATATTTTTGTGTTATTTTAATGTATTCTGAGTAGAGACAGAGGCACGCGTCAGATTGGATCATCAAGAACATTCCCCTGGGAATCAGGGCAGGATATAGTCCCCTAAGAAATGATGTGTCAGATTAAGCTGATGCTATATTTGCAGGAGATAAAACACCACACAATGAAATATAAAAATACACTGAAATATATTGTCTGTTTGACATCTAACATGCCTCGGTGGGTACTAAGGACAGGGACACAATGACCATAAGGACACTTCTCAGGCCGTAGTGTTCACAGGCTGGGCCCTCACTCCCTTACGGCTGCTCTGTTATATAACAGGATGGTAAAGTCTCCCAGAATTTGTTCACTTCCCCCACACTGCAATGGGCTCATACTTGAAGTGGGAAGATGGCAAGATTGCAGCAAAAAGGAATTAAAAGAAAAAAACGTGGTCCCGGTTAAAAGCAGTGGTAGTAGCAGTGCTTGCAGGTTGATCTGACACTGATCTCTGACTCCAGGGAAGGGGACATTACTCTTATTGGTGATCAGTTATTTTTGCTAACAATCCAGAACTGTAACAGATATTTAAAGAGGCAAAAGATATTAAGTGTCACTGTATTAAAATAGGAGCATTATGAATATAATGCTAGAGTAGGCTATTTCAGCCCACAAAAGTCAAGAAATTCATAGGCTGCCTAGCTCCTGTATTCCCACTGCACTGGGTGTTGCTTTTTGGTTCTCTTTGCATACTGCTGGCTTGGCTGTGTGGAAGCACACCTGCAAATAAAACTCTCCTGAGAGATGGTTGTTCTGCAAATGCGACTTCAAATCTCCTAACTTTTGTGCATATGAATCTTGGCTATGAAGTTACATTTGTGTAACCTTTTTTGCACTTGAATATATGTTAAAAACTGAGTATAGTACATATTATTCCATTTTATTGTCCTTAGAACTTCATTATATCTATAGTAAATTAGCACAGTTCTCTTCGTCTTATTCTGAGCAGTAGGTGTAGTAATCTGCACCATTTAGTGTCAATACAACAGGTCTGGTTTGAGGCTCAGAAATTTTCCACAGGTACTCATAAAAGAAAGCTTATTTCACTCTGCTGTCTCAAAAATTACTAAGAAGAATTTTAGATTTTGAAGAACATCTCTAGGAAATGCTTTTAGGAAAGAGAAATATCAGCCTGGAAAGTATTTTTTTTCAAATAGGGAAGATACTTCCAATGAAAATACCTGTTTCTGGTTTGGCACATGCAGTGCTTTGAATACTCCTTGTAACCCTTGGAGGGTTTTTTTTTAGTCAAATGTTTCCCCTGGAGGCTGCTGGAGACAAGCCTAAGGCAACCAGATTCTGATCCTAAAGGAAATTTCCCAAAGCTCATCATGTGGACTTAAAAATGAAAAATAGGACCAAACCATGAGAAGTTATAACTTTATCATTTTGTTCTATTACAATTTTTTGTAGCATATTATAGACTGAAGTGGTTCTTTTCTTGGACAACAAGGTGTGCTGGGGAATTTAATAGAAGTGATATGCAACAGGTTATAAATAGAGTCCACTGAGGATGATTAATGTGGGACCGTGTCAGAGGATAAAACACTTTGTATATTTATAATAAAATATAACAAAGCTCCAGCTTTGAGCTATTCCCTCTCAGAAGGTGGACAGTATGCAGTCAAGGCACAGGGCAGTGATAGGAAAACTCACATCAATCTGAGTGGGCTTCACCTCAGGCTCTGTGTTCTCAAT
Organism: Pachycephala philippinensis; assembly: GCA_013397055.1. Lineage (NCBI taxonomy): Eukaryota > Metazoa > Chordata > Aves > Passeriformes > Pachycephala > Pachycephala philippinensis. The sequence goes on along the minus strand of VWZT01003779.1, from coordinate 35,491 downwards.
CCATGGCACAGCCTTCGGGAGCGAAGCATTGCAGAGCTGCAGACACCGTTCCTACTTGAATGAAAGCAGCAAAGAAACAAGAGTGCTGATTTTCCTTAGAGGGAGTCTCTGGTGGCCTGAGCACCTACACGGGCCCTGGGAGCTGTGATGACACCTGGTTCTCTGAGCTGCAGTGAGCTGGCCCAGTAGAGCCAAGCAGTGGCAATCGTGTGCAATGCAATGAAATTATTCAGCCTTGAGTAACTGATTCCTAATGGAATAACAGGGATGTAATGAAGTTTTAGTTCTTTTTTTTTTTTATTGTCACATTTCTGCAGAAATCTTTCATTAACATTTTCCACATGTAATGGTTTAAAGTGTTAGAGACTGCATTCTTTTTTTGTTTTGTGTATTCAACACCTCCTCTCCATTCCAGGAAAGGCTGCTAAACTGAAAACACTCCTTTCACTTATTCATAGTTGTCTAGTAAATGCAAAGTTGTATTATTTGCATGCGTCCATAAATGACTGTATAACCTCAGAGTGAGGAAGATGTACACCCATCTGAGTGATCCTTACAGAAATTCAATGCATTCAAAATGTGTCCGTAAATAAGAAGAAAACAAGAGGGATAGGCATAGCAATACCAATATCACTGCTTTTCTTAAAACATGCTTGGTTTAGTATTCACACTGGTGATTATAAAATAAGAAGTTTCTTGTACACAGGCAGTGAAATGCTTTTAGCACGTGACCATTTTATAAATAAAGTAAATATAGACTTCTGAAACATTTTATTCGTGATCTCATGGTTTTGTCATTCTCTGGAAGTAAAAATATTGACATTTACCAGGCTGTTTGTTCCAGCTTTCTGGTCTCCTGCAGTTTATTTATATAACAACCTTATCGATGAGCCTCTTACTCAGCTCTCTAGGTTTAACTGAGTTGAGTCGATTTGCTACCACAGCTTCAAGTCGCTGTTACAGAACAAGCAAGACATCCTAATAAAGCTGTAAACGTGTTTACTCAAACATGGTATTGATTTTACTTGGAGAGGGAGAAGCTAGTGCTTAGCATGGTGTCAGGGAGGATGAATTTAACTGCAGTTTTTCATTGTCATCTGTCATGGTTGTGAAACACTAAGTGAAGCCACAAGAGGATAATTAGAATTGCCAGAAATTTAGCCCCTAAAATCAGTTAACCACTTGAGATTTTTGTAGTTTAATTAGTTTTTATTAAAACTTTCCTCCAGTGGTATAGTCAGGAAGGATTTTCTAATGTTCTTTTCAGTGAGAGATTTCAAGGTTGCCGCTTGTTAGATATACATCTTAAATGACCATTTTTGCAGAAGGGTTGGTAACCTTTTTTCTCTCAATTGTAATTAGCCTGGCACTACAGTTCTGTATAAGCACAGAGCCGTTTCATTTTAAAGGAGAGAAAAAGACACATGTTTCTATGCATATGCATTTGTAGTTAATAACATATATATGCATCTATGGAATCATTCCTAGAGTAAATTTTGAGAGAGAAAGTGCTAAAGTGCATGAAGGTTGAAAGAAATATAGAGTGTTTGAAGATGCTTACATTTAATTTGTCTTATATACTGTAAGTCTGATGTGTCAGACCACAGTGCCAAAAGACATGAAAACAGAAGCCAAATCCCACCCTTAATCAAAAACGTTTCCATTTAGAATAGCCAACATTTGGTTTGATAGCAATGGGCAGGGCCTCTGGCTTACCACAGTTCTTGGCTGTAATATCCACCATCTGCCACAAAATTAAAAAAGGAGAAACCTCAGCATGTTGACGTACGGTCGTTCAGTGACTGTATTGCAGAATCAACTGATGCCAACATCTTTTACAAAACCTAGGGTGGCTGGTTGGCTCTTGGCAGCAGCATTGCCAACCACCTGATTACAACTGACCAGGCTCGTGCTACGACATTAACCCGCTCCAACAGTGCTAAAAGACATCAGAAAAAGCCCCAGTCGTATCAGCTACAAGGCTTTGCATTGACTGGGTGATGTTTCTTGAAAACTGCATCTTCCCACACTCCTGGCCTGGAAATCTAGTGGGATCACATAAAAATAGATGAGCGTTCCAGCAACTGTGATAAATTCTGTATATGAACGAGAGTGTGGAAAGGTGCTTGCAACTGTCCCCATGGTGGAATAACACCATTTTTAAAAGTGCAGTTCACAAATTAGGCTGTAGAAATTTTAAATACAAAAAAGAGGAGGCAGCTCAGCTGGTCATGACTCTTCCTGTGGCGGGGACAATTTTGATGGTGAATGGCCTGGCTAGCATGGACGATATGCTTCAGGGTTCATCTGGAAGCAGAATTGTCTGAGAACATCACATAGCAAAAAGGTTTTGAGGGGCTCTGACTCAGGGTCAGCTTGTAGTTGTTTGTAATTGATGCATTTGATAATTGGATTTTTTTCAGCTTTTCTCTCTTGCATTAAAGAAAAAAAATTAATCTTGCCATGGGCATTTTATAAAGGTTGGAAGTGTGAGAGAAACTGCAGAAAGACGAGTAGTGGGGGAGCTGGGTGTCGGAGGCTATAAATGGATTTTCAGCCAGCATTAGTAATTAACAGTCATTAAAATTAATTGTCAAGTGTACAATTTGAAATTAAACATTTGGCTTCAATATGAGCTGTTTTTAAGTGTTGTTAAACCATTACTGAAGGAGACCAGAACTGTTTTAAATCTCCACTATCGGACTCCCACATTCCTGCCCAACTGCACTAGTGTTCATTCAGAATTACCACTAATAATCTGGAAATAAAACTTTCAAAGAAATCACTGGTTTCAGTGAAATTGCCTCTGAAATACCTGGTTTGCCAGAAAATAAACTTGGTTCTTCTTTAATGATTTTTAAGTGCTACTCAACTCTTAGGAGTAACGAAGTGAAGAAAACACCTTTTGTGTCAGTCATTGGACTGTCCTGCTGTGTCTTTTCAAACTTATGCTGACATCCCCAAAGAGATTTGAGCTGGTCTCAGTGAGGGCCTCGTGTTGGGTCTGGATGTGAGGCTCAAGCACCACTTCTGGCACCTGGCTCACAGGACTTTCCATTTGATGGGCAGAACAGAAAGGAAGAAAGCAACTTCACTTTTCCATCCCTCATTCTGTTTGCAGACCTAACAATTACAAACACTGGCTTTGAGAATATGTAGTAAGGAAGCTGGAGATAATAAAGATTAACTCTCAATTATTTCAGGCACACTTTTCAGAGCAAAGTGATTCCAGAGTCGCTTTTCTCTACTGAGCAGAAAAGAAATAATTAAGGGCCAAAAATAGCTATTGGTGTGTTATAATCACTTCTATCATCTGAGAATGCAAATACATTTTGTACCACTCTAAGGTTTAAAGCAACTTTTGAAGCGAAGTTGTCTTTTTTCTAGGAAGATAAGTGGGATGAATTGGACCCAGTTCCAAATAAGTTCTCACCATTAGTAGGTGCAAGGTGGTTACTTGGCTATCCATACCTGTGAAGGACAAAAGGCATCCCAGTCTACTCTGAAAGCTTACCAGGATGGCTCATTACATCAAGGTGGCTTGCTAGACATCCTGCAGCTGCCTTTTGCCTTACTCCATAAACAGTTAACGTGTTGGATAACAAGGCAGGAGGCAGGCAGGAAAGCCTTGAGTTTGGCTCTTGCCTTTGTGTTTTTGTGTGACGAGAGTGGTGCACAATGCTTGCAACACCATCCACAGCTTCAGCAGTGCAGAAATGCTACTGCAGAGCAGCAGCAGTTAGAACATGGTAAACAATATTGCCTGAAGTTGTTTTGGTAACATACTTGGAAGTGAGGCTGTCTTGTGTAGCCAGAATACATTACTGCTTTCTGCACTCCATTCCAGTGATAGCCAGGGACTAGTTCAGACCACACAGAAATGAAGTAGATGCTGAGCTACTTTAGTATGTGCTGAGATGATCTAGGTCTGTGATCCCAGGCCTGTGATACAGGATCAGAGTTCAATCCTGCCTTTTTGGTGTCTGAAGTTGTAGGAGGAGTGTGAAGGAAGTCTGAAGCCATGTTCACTTATCTTCTTGCATTTCCAGTCATGGCACCTTAAAGAGATTACAGCCTTCAGCCGCTTCTCATCTTGCCTCCAGCACCCTGCTCGCTGGTCGGGCTGCTTGGGTGCTCCCTAACCCACCTCAGTTTCAATCTGCATGGTTAGCAAAGATCCCCTGCGCAACAGCTACTATTTAAACTGATCTGGCTCATTTTGACAGGGTATCAGGTTATACCAGCAGCAAAGAAGCATGGTGAAAAACAGATGGGGGAGTAACTTCTTCAGCTGGAACTCAGATCTGAATCCATGCCTAGAGTGTGTGACTCATGGGGTTTGCATCACGGTACCTTATACACTGGGGGAGGCAAACTCTGAATTATATTCTGACCATGTTGCTTTTTACTGCATTAACTGAAAAGAACATTCTGCAGCTGAGGCAGCCAACCTGATAGAGCTCTTTGCTTCTCTGCTCAAACAACACTGCTTTCTGGTGTTCCCTCGGGGTCTGCTTTGCCAGCTGCCTAGTCTTGCTATGTGATGTAGTTCTGTGTTTGTGATATGTGTGTTTGTATTGTCATTCGATGCGATATTGTGTCAGATACTGCTATTTCCATTTCATCTATGAAACACATACCTTTTAAGAGAAACTCAGCAGACAAGGGAATGGTTTGAGGGCAAACTCCCCACTGCAGTTTCTACATATCTCATATATGACAGCTGTACTTAATGTCATTTCTGCACCACTCTGAAATCACAGAGATCTCTCATTTCTATCCCCAATTAGAACAAGATGTTTTTTCACCTGACTCTGCTTTCACTTAGATCAGAATAAATAAGAAGTAGCTTCACTGAAGACGAAAGACTCATACTAACTTGAAACTACAGTGAGCCTGGGAGGTGGTGACAGTGTCAGTCTAGTTGGTATTGAAAAGTAATTCATGTTTTATGGTCCTTTGCTCTGTGGATTTTCTCATCTTCATGTATGTTTGATGCCGTGATCATAAATGTAGAGGACAGTTGTTCTTTCTTGTATAAACCTCTCTCTGAATTCATGCTCTGCACAAAACCTAGCCCCATGTTTGCCTTTGGAGACCTGCCCAGTGTATCTTCATACTTACTGAGTCAGAAATGGACTGTCTTAACAGCCTCATTTTACATATGGTTACAACTTGCTCTCAAGTTTTAACCACCCAGAAGCACACTGGCAAGCTCCTGCCTCCCAGGCAGTTTAAATTTAATGATTGACACCCTCCGCATATCCAAGAAAGTTTCTCCTAAGAATGCATGTTAATTTAATGGAGAGCAGACCATTTTCATCTCGTTATTCAGAAACGATCTGATTTCTGCCAGGCATGCTGTTTGAATTTCTCAACTGTTACCCAACTATTGCAGCTGGACCATCCTGCCACAGTTGTGTTGTCTGTCATCCCTGACTGCCATCAGTGATAGAACTCACAGCACAATTTCTTCCTCTTTCAGATTGTTATCTTTGTATACTGATAACTCCTCTTGTCTTCACTTGTGCTTGTGGACTTATCTTTTGTTGGTGAAGGAGTCATTTTTTCCCAGCTAGTGTCAGTCAATATCTGTGAAATTCCAGCCAATATGTAGTTCTCTAGAAAAGTATTGATGTCAGAAACATATGAGTTTTCTCCTTTTTTAACTGATCTGCCTACTCTCTATGGCCTCTGTATTGCAATGAAAAGTGTTTGATTTATAGATTTTGTAGTTTCAAACTCTTCTCCAATTTTGTGCAGTTTAGAGAAAACTATATATCAATTAGGCTTCTTTTCACTATCAGTCATGACCAAGAAGCCAAGATAGATATCGGTAATTCATGAAAACAGGTATTTTGCTCACCAGTATTATCCTTCATTAATCTAACCTCATTTTTCTTGTTTTACATGATATTTAATCTGGAAAGAACAGATGTCATTGCATAGGATGAAATATTTTTATTATCTTCTAAAATTATGCTGTAGTGTACCACAAAAGGAAATATTTAGAAACGGAGCGCAGGTTAAATGAGGGCATCACAATATAATGTAGAGCCTTTGTCCCAATAGTAACCCAGATGAACAGAGAAAGTGAATATGGAAGCAAGCTAGCAAAACATATCATCTTTGAAACAAAATTTGTAAAATGTCAGAAGTTGGTAGCTATGAGTTACACAGTACTTAGCAGAGACATGGTTTCAAGACTACATTTGTACTGTCAAGGCCCAAAGCCTGAGGATGACAGAAACTTGAAATGGTGGATGAAATCTTTAAAAAGAACATCTTTCAGCTTGCTAGAATTCTGATTTTCTTGGGCAAGTCTCGCTTTCCTTCTGTGATTGGATGAGGAAGAGAGATACATCTGAAACATATTAAAAACAGGATAAAAGTGAATAAAATATTACCTCTAGAATGACAGAGCGGAGTTGTAAATTATAAGATACTAAGTTTACTTCTCACATCTTGAAAACCTCTTCCAAATTTAAAATATGTATTTCACCTCTGCCATAAGTTCTGTCATGCTTTTGATCACAATAGTTTCAGCCAAGACAAAATGTTTCAGAAATGAGGGACTCAATCCATAAAATTTCTGGTGCTGCTTGTACTTAACTTCTCCAAGTACCTTTTCAGGATTCCCTGCCTCTATTAATTTAAGAGGTGCTCAGGTTTTCAAAGCATTCAGCTCCAGTGACTCCTGGCTTTCCAAGCTGTGCATGCCAGGCTGTGTCAGCTGCAGCCGTGAACTGAGTGCCCCAGTTCTGAGAGGTGCCTGGTGCTCAGCACAGTTTGCTGTTAGGGGCTATCTGCACATGCTCAGAGGTACCCACTGTTGCTGAAGTCTGAGATTAAATGTCCCATAATCAAAAGCAGCAGATGTCATCTAACCTTCCTCATCAGGTAAAAATTTTTCACCTTCTTTGCACTGTGAGCACCTGTAACTCTGAATATAATGTTTCTCATTACATGCCTTTCTCTTTTTTGGAGAAGAGCTTGGACACAGTTGTGTGGGGCTGTAGCTGTAGCCAGTAAGAACAGAAGGAGCTCTTTTCAGCAGGCAGAACTGCTTCTTTGTTTTTAAAATGTTCTTTGAGGAATCAGAGGTTATCTCCATAAAGAAGAGAGCAAGAATGCTGGTAAAATCATTTTGAGAACACTAATAATGATCAGTCTTGATAATATTTAATTTACTGGAAGCTACCAAGTGAAGACTTCAGATGGAAACAGCAGCAGCACCACTCCAGCCCTGCAGGTCACTCCAGTGTGATTCTCAGTTTAAACTGGCCAGGCTGCAGGGGTACATACAGGCAGGCCAGTATTTCAGTGCTTTGCCCTGTAACAAACTGATACACTCAAAAAACTAATCTGACCATTTTCTCCCTTCTCTCTCTCTCCCACTGTGTCCCATAGGCTTTCTGTCCCAGCTCGTCTATGACCGGCCGGTGACCGAGTGCATCCGGGCTGGACATTACGCAGCCAGCGTAATTATCAAGCGCTCAGGTTGCACCTTCCCAGAGAAGCCTGACTTCCACTGATAGTGGTGAATTGGAGGGATCAAGAGTAACTTCTGTGTTGCCATGGGATTGCTGCCTAAAATTTTTCCTTCTTCCCTTTCCTTACCTTTCCAGTACCTGCATCAACGCTTCTGTACTTCTGTTCATTGTATTCTAAAAAAAATATATATTTCTATGGTGTTTTCCATTTCATACATCTACCATGTCTCAGTAGTCTTAACTTTTGGAAACAGTGCTAAGTGAAGCTTATTATCTCATCCATCAGGAAAAAGTGTTCTATTTACACAGTTTCCAAGGAAGTCCTGTTTAAATGACACTGCTGATTAACACCATTAAAATACTTCTGTTGAATTATCCAGTTTGTATCCAGCTGTGGCCAAATCCTATTCAACTTACATGAAATCAGCAGACCTGACTTTATTTGTCACTTAACCTTATAAACAGGGAATTGTTCTTTCTATCTAGTAGAGTCAGACCTGTGTAAAGAGTGGTGTAAATATACCAGGAATTTCCATGCATATTTGAGTGTACAAGATCTGGCCATCAGATAGCCCAGCTTCCATGAAAGTACATCGCTGTTTTGTCAGTAATTTAAAGACCTGATCCACAGTTGATATCATGCATTCGGCCATCTTGCACTGATGGCAGTAGCTTTGGGTCTGGCCACTTTTATCTGTCAGTACAGCTATAGGTCCATAGGTACAGTCACTTTTATCTGTCAGGTGAGCTAGCAGATAGGTACTTTCAGTGATTTCAGGGCAGATGCATGAGTTGGTGATGAAAATAAACATGCAGATAGGTCCTATCTCCTCCATGTGAGCTTTCTAGAGGCTGCATTAAGGTACACATAATGAAAATGAGGTACAGAAATATTTATGCAGGATATATTGACAGGATATGCCAAATGGAATCTCTGAAACGCACATTTTTAAACTTTTAATTTACTTTGGATAATTAAGCAATATGGTGGATTTTGTTTGTATTTACAGTATTCAAAAAGGTGATCTGACACTGCATTCATTACTTTGCTATGTAATTTGATACTGATAAATAAAAAATTGTCATACAGTAACTGCTGGTTTTGTATTCATATGTGTCTGTCTTTCTTCTGTGTATCCTACTGAAATGGGAACAAGAAATGGGTGCTTAACCCACAGTGCATGCTAAATCTCAGTGTTTCATGCATGACTTTTAGGGTCCAGGTGGGTGTTCAAGGGTGATCTCAGCAGTAAGGAAGAGAAGGAACATCAAATTGGTGTTTGTACCACAGAAGAGATGAAAAAGTAATGGCTAGGGTTCATCAAAGAATGTTAACAGTGCCGGGTTCACACTTTACTGCCCAGGATGGAACAAAGGACTCACAGGGATGTTAATGCTGTTATTGCAGTTTGTGTATTGCAAAGAGCATGGGGAGGAATCAAGGCTGTGATCCCAATTCCCTTGTTTGGCCCAGTATCTAATCTGACACACTGGACAACAGGCTCTGTCATCTTAAGGGATCACCTGGTGTGGGATTCCTGCAAGCACATCAACCAGTGACTTCTGCAAATCCTCACGGCTCCATGGAACTGCACCGCCACGAGCACATGCATGGTGAGTCCCTCCTGCTCTGCCAGGCCTCTGGCTCACACGTGCTGCCTGAGAAAGGTTCTGTGAACAGGCCTTGTCTATCTGCTGACCTGCTCATGAACAGCTTTGTGCAAATAAGACTTGTCTGGTTTCATCACAGTGCTACTCTCAAAAGGCTGTACAATTCTCATGTTCTAGCATAGGTAAGAGGAAGAGAAATTATTATGTTGGAGTGAAAATAGAATGGCAAACAAAACTAGGAGTCTGCAATGTGCATGATCTTCAGGCTTTATGGGTTGATCAGAAGAACGTGATTTTTTACATCTCGTAGTTAATTTCTAATTTTTTAACTTGATGTATCCATGTGATATGTTTTAATCAAGAAAAACTGACAGGCCGAAGATGGATGTGTTGCAGTCCCTGCTTTTAATATATGGTCACATATGCCACACCACTCTTACTGCCTGAATTTGCCTGTCAGTAAGGAAAACCCCAATGGTTTGGTGGTTAAATTTGCTGTTCCTAGGGCTCTACACCCATGACACTTTCCATTCCTTTTGAAACAACTTTATCAATGTCCTGGCCTGATAATTATGGCTCATTTAAAACAAATGTAAGTATGTAAAAAATGTTTATCTTACCAATGAAACTACAAGACTGCTTAACTAGTGTAAAGAAAAGGAGGATATGTAAAGGCAAGTAGTCGTAACATTGCAGAGACTCTTTCTCCTTCCCTCTTTCCTTCCTTCCTTCCTGCCTTCCTGCCCACCTTCCCATGTTCCCTCCCTCCTTCCCTCCCTCCCTCCTTCTATTCCTTGTTTTCAGTTCAGGATGCAAGAGAGCCAAGCCAGAGGTTCTGTTCTGAGCTTTTCCACTGATGTGTTCAATGAGCTTGGGCTCCTGACATTTGGCTTTGAGTGTCAGCTACAAAGCATAATTTGAAGCCAGTGGGAGCAGCTGAGGAATAAACTACTATCCAGTTCATAGAAGGGCATCAGAGTCTGACCTGCTCTATTTAGCCATTCATTATTTCTCCAATATCTGTCAATGGGTATTGTTGGATGCTATATAGATACTTAGAAACATATTGCTAAATCATGCTAAATAATTTCAGTTTGTGCCATCAGATTGCCTGACGATTTCGTTCTGGATTTTTTTCAGGATCTGTATTCCTTTCCTTCTTCTTACTGCTGAAGGTGGGGGTTTATCTATATAATGGATAATGGTGTCACCCTTAATATTCTCTGTCACAAATAGTCTTCCTCTGTCTTCCAGCTTATTCCACACAGAGGCATGTTAGAAAGCTGGGCTTTCTGAAAAACATCATTGAAACAGTTGTCTGCCAGTGATGTGTGCCACTGTCTCAAATCCCAGATGGGATGACAAAAGTGACTCTGTCACTGAACTTGAGCCATTATTCAAAGACAGCGTTTTTACCTGGGTTACTATCAGGAAAACAAATATTGGAAATCCATTTCCGACTAGCCAATAGCCAAAGAATCCCTCACTTGTATAAAAACTTTCCTTTTGCTGGAAATAAAACTGCATCTCCTGAGCCCAGCATTGTGCATTTTAGGCTTGTTTTAATACCAAGTGGGTAGCGATGCTGCTCAGATTAACAGGCAAGGAAACAGGCCCAGTATTCTGAAAGCCACATGCTAAATAAGAAGGATGCTGAGCTGGGAATCAGGAAATAATGGTTGTGCTTCTGTTTCTGCAGGTGATCCACTGTGTAACTTTGGGAAATCACTTTCCTCTCTCAAGCTCTTTTTATCTGTAAAGATGATAAGCTCAATTAGATGGTAAACTTGAGAAGTGAAGGTGGTAAGAATAATGCAAGTAGGGCAGTATCAGCCACATCTCTGCCTGTGCTTATTGCTGGTTTTCTGAATATTTAAATGCTCCATTTTGTACGTGAACTAAAAGAGAGCTGTTTGTTTACCCTTGAAAGATAGTGCTAGCTGTTACTACTTGTGTGAGGGTTAAGATAGGAGAGGCAAAGGAGGGGAAGGGGGAAGTAAAAAGCTTTACTGATATGAAAGTGAAGTAAAATATGCTACATGAAAATGACAATAGAAATGCCCACTGTTTTAAGATGACAAGTCTGGGAACAGTCTTTAATTTAAAGGGTCTTATCCACAGTTTTCATAAAGAAATGTTAATTAAAAGTGTGATGACATGTTTGGGATTTAAAGGAAATCATTCTGCAAAGGATTTATAGCAATCACAGCTCCAGAGCATTAGGATTACAGATCCTTGTGCTGTTCCTTTTCAGTGATCATGTGATTGGCCTGCTGTTAAATATAGCTCCCATTTAGTGAATTGAGACAGGCATGGGAAAGGTAGGGAGAGTTTCCCTTTAACCAGCGGGATTTCAGAGGTGTTGGAGATTATACAATTCATTAGTTTTTACATAAGATCAAAGGGAAAGAGGAAGTCTTAATTTGGGCACCAACTGCTACTGTCTGAAAGTCTTGCAGATTAAATGAGAAGAGAACATGTGCAGTGCTAACTGCTTGTGTTAGAGCATGAGACTATTGTTTTATATCTCACTAACTCATTGTTCTCTTCCCAGAGATAATTCTCACACTTAAGACCTTCAGAGATAGTTATGTCTATTGTGAATAGTTCAGCAACCAGCTGGCTCAGAGGTTATTGCCTAAGCATCTTTCCCTTGGTCTAATCCCCTGCAAGGTTTTTTTCTGGGCAGTGTTATTAATCTAAAATGACTGCTAACTGACTCCTGTGTCAAACATTATTCATTATGTGCTTTAAATGCTTCCTGCAGAGGCCAAAATAAATTTTGCTTTTTTAAAAGCGGACCACAAGGAGTGCCTATGTAGGATATTTCCTAAAAGATTAGACTCAAAATGGCAGTTTAGATGAGGAGGGGAAAAAATTGTCTTCAAAACAAATCTTCACAATTTAACCAGGGACATACAAAATGGACAAACCTCAGTTACCAAAACCCACTTTTCATACAAAATTATCTGTAAGTTGCTCCTGTAAATGGAAACATGCAGCCTTGCAGGGCAGGAGAAATACTTTTATGAAGACATGGAATAAGTGACCTTATTAGAAAATAAAGACCAAATAAACAAAATTCTTAAAACCACTAATTCTTTTGTGCCTGGGGGTTTTTTCAGGTGTCACCGGTGTTGGCATAAAGCATGAGGGGTTTTTGTGTCAGTGACACTGACGAGTCTTGCATGTGTAATGGCAGTATGGGGGGAGAGAGACAGATAGATTTGAATAGCAATAAGGTGGGTTTTCTTCCAGTGAGAAAAGAGCATGGGATTCATGTGTACTGAGATGAAGTATAGCCTTGCTGCACAGTGCAAATATTTAATGCTGTTCTAACTACCCCCTGGTTATTGGAGTGTGACAGTTAATAGCCGTCAGCTGCCAAATGCAAAAGTTAAAAAATGAAGCCAAGTCAAACTCAAAACCCGCAAATCATAAATGTGCTGTAGCTTAGCAGGCAGATCATCTCCAAAGTTTAGAGCCATGTCGACCTGAGCTGCCTCTCAAGTGAGAGAAGGATTGAGTGCATCTGTCTTCAGGTCCTCACTTTGCCAGGTACTCGCAGGCAAGTTTTGGCTGGGCTTTCTGCCTCCCAAGGCCCTGGCACTCCCGAGTGACATTTGTAAAGGAGGTTGAGTAAGGGCTGGAATGAAGAAACGCAAAGCATTATCATTATTCTGGATCAAATATCTCAAGTCAGTGGTGCAGTGTAAATGCACAGAAAAATGGAAGAGCTCCTAAACTGAGTGTGAGAGAAATTGTGTGCTTAGAAAGCCTCCCTGTCTGTGGTGCCATGGAGATGGTAACATTGGTGTAAAATATTGCCCTAAAAGAAGCATTACCATGGAATAATAACAGCATATGAGAGAATATTTCAAGAAATAGGTTCAGCTTGAAAATCACCTCTCATTCTACCTATTATTTTTCTTATCCATGCTACAAGTAACACTTCACTGTACTTAAAAATTGCTCTTCTTGGAACATACCTATTCTTTGGGTCCCTGGGAATAGTTACATTCCCTTTTCCCCTCTATATTTGCTGGCTGTTCCTCTGTGATGGTAATTACCAAATTTAAGTGACTAGAAGGCCATGCTGCCCTGGCTACACAGTGTCCCTCCAGAGGACAAGGCAGAGCTCAAACACACCTTGTGCCCCAGTGAGCTCTATAAAAAGAGTAGGTTTGGTGTTTTTTAAGGGGTAAGGCAGTTACCAATCACAGTAGTTTTTTTCCAACAATTAGATTGTTGTCATATCTGTGGATCAGCGAATTATAAATTAAATCATTGATCTAACTTTGGGATTCATTTTCAGAGATGATGTTGGTGAGTCTATTAATGGCACTCAAATAACTTGCAGAATTTCCAGAGTTCTTCTAACAACCTCTCACATGGACAGACCTATTTTAGTCTGGCCTGTCCTAAAGCATAGCCAGCTGCTGTGGCTGTCTTGCAGGGTAAGGACAAAGCTTCCCTATTCGTCTCCCAAGGTCAGCACAATAACAAACACATTTTATGTCTGATAGTAAAAAGCATTTGTCAGTGCAACTTTTGCATTCCATAAATGGTGACAGATTTCACAAGATGAACACTCTGGATTTGGGGAAGGCTGTGCTCCAGATACAGGGTGTTTTGCATGTATCATGAATACATACGTAATATATTCCGTTGCCTGAAATTAGCAGTAAAACAACCTTTTGAGACTTCATGTTTATTATGCACCACAACATTTCAGGACAAAGCAAGAAACAAGATTTTAGCACATAACCCAGCAAATTCAGCTTGGGAAAGGAAGAAATTAATTTGGAATGACTTGTCATAGTGTGTTTACTAGAGAAATTTATGCCGGCTCAGAAGTTAGCCCTTCTACCCTGCAGCAGCAGCAGCAGCTTAAATTGGGCCATGGGAGTCTCACAGAGTAGGAAGTTATTTGAGTTTCCCTGAGGCTCAGAGTTCTGCCCTGAAGAAAGCCTCACGTATTGTTGTCTCAAAGAAAAAAGATAATTGTAGTGTGCTTGGGTATTAACTTGCACAGTATCAGCTACAGCTTTGCAGTTTGTGTTGACATGCAGAAGTACCGTGTCATCCTGAGCATGACAGACCTGCTCACCTCTGCCTGACACCTCTGTGTTTGCTTGTCCCTCTTCATCCTACCTACAAAGTCACAAGGAATATGTTTTATTTATCCTAGACGAGGAACTTTTTCCTAATGACCTCATTTTTCTAAAAGAGATAAAGATGGGGCAGTGGGGAGGACATCTCCCCAGTATCACAGGGGAGAAAATCTGAGAAAATCAGCTTCCCTGAAGACTCACTCACTCTTTGATGAACTGAGGATGGAAGAACTATCCTGTGCTAAAAAGGCCAGTGAGATTTCTAACAATCCATTGTTGCTTATGTCTCTTCCTATATTTCACACGGCAGTGAGAAATCAACTCTGTTATACCAGCAGGGAGCCCTAGGACTGGCCTCTTTTATTTAATTGGCTTTAATTCTTGTTCTATAATTTTCTGTGGCTATAACCTGCCCATCCCAATGCTGTGATATCGAGTGGGAGCAGAGCACAGGGCATTTGCCATTGCAGCCCGAGTCACAGCAGAGCTGTGCAGCTGTTGGGTGGCACACAGGGCAGAAAGGATCAAAAGGGGCTTGGTGTACTTCCCCTCCAAACATCACTGGCAAAAAAACCAGACACAAATGCCTGTTGCACAGGCCTCTTGCCTCTCAATTCTGCTCATTTCATTATTCTTTTTGGCTGCCCCTTTCCTTCCGAATCCTAGCTGTGAATACTCATCTTTAGAAGTAAAGCACCATGGAAGGGGCCTTCGTGCAGGACTCCCGCCGGCTGCCACTCCTGCTGAAATAAAAAGATTGCAAGAAGCAAGAATTTGAATGAAGGACAGACGTCACATATGCTGTGTGCTCTGGAGGACAAATGCTGCATACAAAATATGTTTAATTGCTGAGTTAATTATCCCACTAAAGTCTAAATGTTGGTTTTTGGCACTTCCCCCCCCTCCCTTAGTTGTTTACTTTTATCAGTTAGAAAATAAAAAATCAATGTCATGAAAAACATAATTATATTCCTACTAATCTGGAGTGTTTTCTCATTTGAGTACTGCAGTCTGATGCATTTTATCACTTTCCATCAGATTATAGCAGTGGAAATTGCCAGCTAAAAGCTACGGCTTTAGAGCAAAAAGGTGGAATAAGCAAACCCACCCCAAAGCCATGAGCCTTGCCAATCAAATCTTATTCCTAATGACAAAGCTTCTGCGATTTCCTTTCTGACAATACATGAATAGCTAGTGAATAATTGGTTCAACAGGAGCTTCATTACAGTCCAAAAGAGAAAGCAGGATATTTCATGTGAATAATTTGGAATGATTGGTAAAGATGAGGCATTATTATAGGATTGCCTTCTGCTCCACAGTCAGAAATACACAGCCTCTTCCTTGTTGAAGTATGAAAACATTTTGTAAATAGTTCTGGGTACTCCCAAGTGGTGGATGATCTTGCTACTCAGTGAAATGACTTTTTGGTTGTTACTGTTTATGGATTAAACACACTCATTCTTTACACAAATGGAAAGTAATTGAGCTTTGTCTGGGGAGCCCAGCTGTGGACACGTCCTCCCACTCCCAGCTAGAACAGGTTTTGGTGTAAGCTTTGGGTGCTTCTCCTCCACCACTGCAGCACACAGGGTGGTGATGCTGACCCACAGAAACCCGGCCCCTGTGCCTCGGCTCCCCCCAGCACACTGCTTCAGTCTGTGCCAGCCACTCTAGGCTGGAGAGGACAAACAAGTGAAGTGCCTCAGGCTGTCCTCAAGGGCTCTGCCACTCCAGAGTGGCAAAAGCAGTACAGAAACTCAGCCTGGTCAGCAGAGTGAGCGTTGCCCAGCAGAGTGACCTGAGGGCATTTAGCAGAGCGGATGAGCCCGTGTCAAACACCCCCCTCACCGAACTGCTCCCTCACCCTGCTCCCTCACCCTGACCCCACACAGCAGGGCAGTGCAGTCCTGCAGGGTTCTACCAAGGGAACCACGCAGATACTCACATCACTCTCCTGTCAAGTTAGGAAAAGGCAAAAGGAGCAGAGATGAGCTTTCAGGGAATTTCAGGGAATGACCAAATCCTGGGACTGGGAGCTGACACGCTGTAAACACAGGCCTTTATTTTGCATTGCACCTCTGGGCTCCCTCTCTTGTGATGAGAGCCCAATCCTGCCAGCCCAAATATTTCTGACTAGAACCAATTAAGCTTATGGCCTTGCTTGGGGATTTCATATGCCCCTAGATTTGCATATGACATCCTAAACTCTACATATACCTTGGATTTTAACTCCCATTTTTTTAAAGGAAGGAGCAGTTAATTTCTTTACCCTGCAATAACAGGTGCTTCATTTCAATGAAAAATCCTTCAGTGATTCTGGTAGCCCCTAAATTGAGTTGCCTGACTCCAGCCATCTTGGATGAATGTGAGCTCAACATGGGAAACTCAGCAGTGGAGCAGCCATCTCCTTGTCTGTACCCCTGAGGATAATGAAGCCTTCTCCAGTAGGTCATCCCAAGACATCATCTGTGAAGCTTTAAAACAGTCAGTGAATGCACTGACTGAAATATCACTTTAAAGATAACCTCATAAGGTCATTCAGTCTTGAGGCAGTGCTTTGTTAGTGATGCACAGTGTCGGGGTGTAGGAGTTCAGAGTTTCTTACTGTCTGTTGAGTCCTTTTTAGGTCGAGTCAAAGAGGGCCTTGAGAAGTACCAGTAAGGTGCTAAGTACCCCCAAGGAAATGAGCCCACATCCCAGCTGGACCCTTTCCTAAGAGGTTCAGCAGTCTGTGCCACACAGGACCATGGAGTAAAGGCAGGTCTCGAAGAGAGCATATTGGGTGAGCATCTGGTGAGAGTGTCCATATGTGTGCCAGTGGACACACATGCCCTCCTGCTCTGGCCTCTGCCTGTTTTGACAGGAGCCAAAAACCAGGGAACTGATTTTTCACCCAGTGTACCCACTATAGCGCAGCACAGTTATGCTGATGTACAGAGACATACGCTACCTGCCAGAATCTGGCTAATTCCTGCCAAATTCATGACTGTAATAAATAACAACAGCAATGTTGAACATGATCCTACTCCTCTAGGCAGTGAATAAAACAGCCTTCCCAAATCAGAGGCTGTGGCCCAATGTCAAGTGGCTGCAACCCAGCACACTCAGAGCAGCTGAGGAGGGTACGTATACCAGAGGAGATTCATTGCAGGGTGACTTACAGAGGGGGCAGCAGGTTTTGTTTGCTAGGAGTGCCCATTTGCATGGGCAACAGTTAATCTGAGCAGTCCCTTTACCATGCTAAGGCTCTTCACCCCATGTGTGCTTCACATGTGGAGCACCACACTATCCCTGCAGGACTGAGAATCTCCAGAGGGTCCAGAGCCTTGGCAGACCATTCTCTGCAGTTTTGGAGTTTACAGACAATGCCCATGTTCATTTCCATATCCTTGCAGCCTGCTTTTTAAAACATTTACCCCATCTCTTTCTCTTTTCCCAGGTCTTCAGGTGGCTGGTCAGCCAAGTGTATATTGCTGGCATTAAATAGCCCTGCCTGAGATAGAACTCACAGCATCAGGATTGATACGTGAAAAACATCAACAAACTCAGGACATGCAGCAACAGTGAGCAGGATTTCTGTGAACAGTTTGGCCATTCATTAACAAAAAGAAAATATTTGTCATCACTTTTCCCCAGAATGTTTTTACAATGGCAGCTGCTACCTGAGCTGGTATTTGTGTTGCTGAGCAAGTGAGCAGCATCCTAAGGAAATAAACACACAGGCAGGTGTGCAACCATGCTCATTTGCTGCTTTTTGAGGGCAGGAGAAGGGTGATGTAATTAGCAGACACATGTTTAAATTTTTAATTAAGAGTTTTAATGGATTATTCACTGCCTACCAGAACACACATGCTCTTACTTTCTCACTTTTTCAGTCTGGGTTCCTAAGGAAACCAGGCTTAGTCAGTCATGCTGCCTGCCTGCCAGCCAGCCTTCCTTCCTAATCAGTGTTGAACTCCTTCGGGTTCATGGCAGGCGAACACCACTTTTCTGGTAAAATCGACTGCATCACAACACAGTGGTAGAAAAAGGTCTGAGCAGCTGCTGCAGAGTTTAGCAGTAAGCACAAATAGATTTCTTCCAGGAACAGGGCCGAGTCTCCAGCAAAATCAACAGGGGCAGAGGAAGGAAGGCATGAGAAGAAAGGAGAAAAAAAGAAGACCCTGATGGGTTGACCACAGCTTCCCCAGACCCCCTCTGTCTTACTGTTCAAAGAGCAATTTTTTAACATTTTTTTTAGTCTCATGCCATTTGCTGGTGCAGTGATACTCTTCATGGTGCCTGTGTGATACAAGTTGCAATGTTGGGCTGAAGGGCACAAAACGGAAAGATCCACTGGACTCCAGGAGTTCTATGTGCCACTACTCGCACAAGTTATTTTCTTCTGCTTGTGAATTCATGGCACTATTTCCAGGACACCTCTATACTTTGTGTATAGGAAGGCTGGAGGTCTAAGAAAAAGAGTTCCCAAAGTTTCCAGACCAGCATTCTTATCCCTGAGAGAGTGGAAACAATGTAAGACTATTCGTTTTTCTCCTTCCATGGTTCAGTGTTATTAGTGGTAGGTTTGATTCCTGGATGAATCCACCATTTCTGCTGTTCTGTGATGCAAAATGGGTTAACATTTTTGCTGAGATCATCAGTCTTTAAAAGCTGTGGAGATTTTGAAAGGAGCAGCGTGTCAGGAAGCAGCAAGAGCTGGCTGTCTGCAGGGAAAGGTGAGCTGGAAGCTGAGCACACCAGCACAGCCACCAGGGCCTAAGTCTCCCCAGTCCCACGGCCCCCAGGTGAGCCGAGCAAGGCAGGTCCAGTGGGGTTAGCGAGGCTCAGGCACAGCCCCGTGAACACCAGGCAGGTTCCTGGTGATAAGGCAGGTCTGGGACCAGGCTGGAGTCAGCTCCAGGTCAGGGTCTGGGTCTGGAGCAATGGGTCTGAAGCCAGGGACAGGCAGTGCAACACAGCAGCAGCTTTAGCTCAGATGGGGGCCCGATGGAAGGGGCTCGGCTTAAAAGCAGGTCCCACAGGAAGTGGTGTCAGCCCTGGCTGTGTCCAAGGCCAGCAAAGAGTGGGGCAGCTCTCAGCTCTGCAAGCTCCAAGCTGGCCCTGAGCCCAGACAGCCGAACAGCCAGGAGGAGACATGCTCTCAGGGCCCTCAGACAGGGCCCTCATCTCTCTGTTTGCCCTTGCTGAAGCATGGAATAAGTCAGAAAGTTGCTGTGTGGTGTGACATGGTCCCTGATGGCTTTAAATCCCGTAATTTTCCCTTTTGGATTTAGGCTTGCCAGATATAACTGCTGCTTGTTGCCTGGTGGTCCAGCAAATGATTTTCCCAAACCTATGGGGTCTGACAAAATCATGAGGCTACTCAGCACCTGCTGGTGAACGTTCTGGTGGATATGGGATGGAGAGGACCCTGTGTTTGTGCACAGCGTGAGACGGATGACCACCTGGGGAGTCCAACTGCAACGTCATCAATATTAAAGCACAGAAGCTGATCAGCCAGAAATGAAGCACATTGTTACAGCCAAACAAAAAAACTGAAAAAAGGAAAACAAAGAAAAAAGAAAACAAACCCAAACTAAACACCAAGCTCTTTCTGTATGTGCACAGTTTAAGTGAGAAAGTGATTCCACTTCACCCATGCAGCCCCTGTGCCCTCACCTGGCAGCTGTACTGGGGTCTTACTTGGGATCTGAGCTCTCAGACAGTCCCAGTACACTGTAAAAAACCTGAATGTTGCAAAGCAAACCATCAGGGAACTCCTAGCACCACAATACAAGAAGATTCTTGTTCCATAATTGGGATCTGCATATTTGTCTTGATTGTTTTGCTGCAAAATACCTCAGTGAAACTACAAAGGATCTATCTGACACCTATAGCTAACAGGCTTTTTGTGCACCATTCACCAAAGCAATGTTTTGTGTGCCTTCTATTTGCTACAAGAATTATCCATGCATTAACACAATTTACAAACACTTTCATTTTTGTTAGGGTTGCACTCTCAGCTGGTGGGTAGGGTTGTTTATTAATTCCTTCCCCCCGAGGTGCCCCGAGGTGACACTCTGTTCTGCACTGGCACTGTCCTGCCGGGCTGCGCTGCGCTGCTCGCAGCAGGGTCCCTTCTGTTTGCTCCATCTCCAGGATGGCCGAGGGAGGGATGAGCACTTGAACTGGGCTGTTGGTTTATATCAGAGGTTCTGCTTAAATTCCAGGGCACAGCAGACGCCTACAGTCCTCTCCCACACGGGTGTCTCTGTCAGTGCTGTCTGAAGGTATGTGGGGAGTCTCTCGTGCAGACTTGGCACCTGTTGTGAAAGATGCATTTACACTGCAGCCAAACAAGACCCAGCCTGAATCTGGCTGGAGAAGAAATCTTGGAGCCTTAGGATCTCTCCCCCGCCCCCCAAATCTCTTTTGTAGATAGTGTTGAACACAAATGTTGTAGGAGCAGAAAGAAATTATTCATGTTATGACTCTCTTCTCAACTTACTTAGAGAATACATTTGGGATCTTAAACTTGTAACTGCACGTTTTGCTGGTAATCTGCTTTGTTTAGTTTGTTTACATTAATTTAATAGCCTATATATAAACCATATATCATTGCACCAAAAATATGTGTGCATATGCATGCATGAGCATGTCTCTACAATTTTATAGAGATATAAAGTAATTTGGTTTTTAATATAAAAGTTGTCTTCTTAGATTTTTACATGTAGTTTCAGCTTTTCAAGGTCCTGGCTTAAAATAATTGTATTAATTTAGGAAAAAGATTGCATTAGACTTGCAGGAGAATTTTAAGGCAAAAATGCAAAATATAACATAGAATTGAAAAGATAAGATACGTTTTGGCTTCTTCTGTCCATTTTCAAAACCTATAAAATGGAAAAAATCTGAAACGTAAAAAAAAAACCCAACAAAAAAAACCCCAAAAAACAAATGAACAAACACCAAACTCAGAAATCAGCAGCTGGTAGGGAAAAAAACCCAAACTTCTTCCAGGTGTCTTTTCGACAGGAAAGCATATATCAAGGGTTGAAGTGAAAGAGAATAGGAATATTGGCTGGACTTCAGGCTGGTTCTAATAATGATACTTTCAAAAGACTATTTGAATTCTTATAGCCGAAAATATTTGCCAGTCTTTTTCCATGTGAAATGTTATAAATCAAAAGGCAACGGATATTGTAAAAAGTCCTGAAAGCATACAGATGAGTTTTCCACTGAGCATCCCAAAACCTGGAAAT
This sequence comes from Pachycephala philippinensis, assembly GCA_013397055.1. Taxonomy (NCBI): domain Eukaryota; kingdom Metazoa; phylum Chordata; class Aves; order Passeriformes; genus Pachycephala; species Pachycephala philippinensis. Next base: position 14,032 of record VWZT01003779.1, on the reverse strand, counting down.
GTCACAGACCCTTTAATTCACCCTTGCTAGCACCTTCCATGGAGTATTGCCTTCATGGGAACTGCTCACATACTCATATATTTGCAGTGGCATTTTTGTGCATGGCAAACTCTTGCAAAATGTAAGGTTTTCTTTTCCCTGGCAGTGCAATATGCAAATACACTCCACTGATGCAAAACTGAGCCCACTTAGTGCAGCTTATCATACTGAAATAGCCTCATCAGTGCAAACACCCAGCATCCTCTTACCCAGGCTGTAATAAGATCTCAATGACATATACTCGGGTTTGTAGGATCAGATTATTATTTGTGTAACATTAAAGTCCTGCTCTGTCTGGCAGGGCAGTGTATGGCACTCCTCATGACATTTGGTTACCAAGAGAACTTGAGGATACAGTGCATCTCTCTGGGAGAGCATTAACAGCCTTGACCAGGCTCAGCTGGAGCCTCCCCACCACCCCACCCTGCCCAGAGCCCCATTCCAGCTCAGCAGGGCTCTGTAGCAGGAGCTCAGCTGCAGCCAGGCCTGGGCCTGGCCATGGGCTCTGTTTTTCCAGGTCTCAGCCCACAGCACCTCTGCAGCTTGGCCTTGACTTCGGCCCTGCCTCATCACCATGGACCTGCCAAGGATCACCGTGCCCAACACAGATCTTGCCAGGCCTGACCTCAGACCTGCCTCGTCACCCCAGATTTGCCTGGTGAGTTTGACTTTTAGTTAAAGTATTGGGGTCCGTCCCTGCTCCCTTGCTGCCAGTGCTGGGATACCCCTTGGCTCTTGGGGTGTGACCCTTGCTGCTCCCTCATTGTGTGTGTCCAGCAACAAGAGAATGAAACTAAGGAGTGTGTTACAAACTCAAAAAAGCTTGTTAATAACATAATCTGTGTCTCAACGCCCTTGCCACAATTAGGATGGGCCACATGAAGGATTTTTTCTAGTGAGTCTCAGACTCTGCTTCAGTAGTATGAAATATAGATCATTAATTAATTAGAAACAATTCAGTTGCATGATCATAAAATTGTTTTTCTTTCCATTAATGGATGTAACTCATCTGTCTCTGTCACATGTGCTCGTATTTGTCTCTGAGGAGGGATAGCTCTGTCCAGCCATAGGAAATAATAATCCTGCCATCTTAAATACAGCCATAGGGCTGCCCATGGAAGAGAGAAGCCTTGTACCTAGAGCAGTGACAGGCTGCTTCTGCCCAGCAGTGCAGCAGGGGCCAGGGCAGGCAGAAGCAGCAGCACAGGCTGGAGGCCTGAGGAACCTGCCAGCTCCAGCTCTTACTGAGTCCTTCAGATGCCCCTCAGTTGAGCTGCACATCCCACACAGCCTCCCTTTTTGCTGAACTAGCAGTGACTGTTCCATTCCATTGTAATTCTTCATAAGAGAAGACAGACTTTTGTCCCTGGCAGACACCTGTCTGTCTTGAAGTATGTGCACAGTATGGAGTGCAGATTTTCAGGACTTGTTCTAAAGAAATCTTTACCAGGAGATTCTGGTAGGTAGTGGTGCTTCTTGGTGTATGCGGGGAATGATTCTATTTCTTCACTGCATATTTTGTGAACTGTCACATCTTTTGATCCTAAAAAAAAATGCTGTACTAAGCCTCATCAATTCATAAAGCAGTTTTGAAAAATATAAGATGCTGCTGAAATCAACTGTTGCTTAAATCCACATATATTGCGCAATGTCTAAAAGCTTCTTTCTCCACAACCTGGGGAAGATGAATTTAAAAACCAAACAAACACATACCCCTGCAGCTCCCCCAAGGTCAACATGTAGTCATTCAACTCAAGCAGCCAGTCCTGCCTGTAAAGAACAACACACTTTAATATTGCTAGACTCATGATGGAGATCACAGTGGTGTCAGTTCTCAAATCAAAGAGAAATAAAGGTTCGTGTTCCTGTCCCAAGAGAAGGTAACTGGATTTGAAGGGTTGTCAATCTAGAAGTTTTGAACACAAACATGTACGTGTGCCTGCAAAGTCAGTCTTCTGAATGTATGAATAACCTTTCTCCAGGCAGGATAGTGTAGCACAAAACCCTCTGAATGGCAGTCTTTGGCACTGCTGAATGTGGTGTATTTTGTTTGAATCTTTCAGTTAAAAAGTATTTCAAAACTGAAAGGAAAATGGCTACAGGTTGCTTAATTGGTTACTGGTGAGGAATATGGCAATTGCTACCCAAGATAACCATTTGCAGTACACACTAAGAAGAACTGATTTAGGTTCAGTTAAGGTTGCAATGGCTTGAAACGCATTAGAGAAAGATTTAGACTGAGCATCAAGAAAAAATACCAGGAAGCTGTGAGGTGTGTATTCTGTGAAATGTTTGGGATGTATTGAGGGAACCTCCACCCATGTCATGTTAAGGTAGCTCACTGAGAAAAGGGCACAACTGAGTTACACATTTGTTCTGGACTTTCATTTGCACATCATCTTTAAATTTAAGCTCTGAAGAACACATTTTAAGGAGAGGTCCAGATGAAAGAAGTTAAATTTACCAAGCTTTCCTCATTTGGATCTATGTTCTCTGCTTCTTTGCTATGACCCCATACTTGGAGCACTTACAGAACTAAATTATCAACCCAAAACAGGTCACTTCTTTCTTCCTACCTTCTCTCAAAAAGGAGGAAAAAAAATCAGAGAAATTATGAAGAGATTTTTAACTAGATAAAATCAAGGAAATTTCAAACTGAAGTAGGTCCTTCTGTTTAAACAGTAGTTAATGCTGTTACTGATTAGAATCACAGTAGTGCCTAGATGTCTTAGCTGAGATTGGGGGAGGGGATAATGTCACTTTCTTTATACTCTAGATCAAAAAGACAGCCAAAGGAGGTATTACTGTCTCTGTATGATAGAAGATGAAACTCAGGGAGGTTAAGTGACTGCCTTACTGATAGGCAGCCTGTAACAAAGACAGAGAATGAAGCCAATGCTTCTGGGTTTCAGTTTGGTGCTTCATTCCAAACCCTTTCTCTCTGCCAGGGAGCTTTGTTAGGGTAGGACTCCAAGAACGTTTGCTGTAATTTCACCAGCACATTTCTGCCTGTGTGAAGCAGGAACTACAGTGCTTGGATCAGGTGGGCTTTGGGGCATGAATTGGAGCCAGTTAACGTAGCTGGCTGTGGGTTAATTCTTTATGAAATGAGATTGTTGTTCATGTGTGTCATGCAACTGCACTCAAGAGACCTGATTTTGATTGCTTGCATTACCAGCTGGGAAGTCAGAAGTTTGTAATTTTAGAAGCAAAAGGAGAAATGTAATTTCCTGGACTTATAGATGATTTTTTTAAAAGCAATTATCCAATGTCTATAGAGTCAACATGTAAACTCGGTGTTAATTCTTTTCTAAGAGGTTAATTGTTAGAAGAAGAAAGAAGCTCATATGCAGCAATTGAAATTGAGTGGGTTCATCACTGTATTCAGAACTCCACTCCCAAGCTGAACATCTTCTCTCTAATAATCCTCAGCATTTATACAGACAGGAGCATTTCTGAGCTTTACCAAGAGGCAGGTTAATATCTTTCCTATTTTACAAACAAGAAAACGGTAGCAAGGAGCTTTTGGCACATGTAGAGACAATGCCATGCCTTTAAAACTCAAAAGATCCTGCTGCCCACTATTGCATTTCATCTCTTCACCCATATTGTTTTCCATTAGACTGTTTGCCTCTGATAGTTTGGGATAGCTGTAGATTTGCAGCCAAGGAAAGACTGAAAAAAAAATAAAAAGCCAAGTGAAACTCTGAAAGAAACAAAGGACTAGTAGGCTTATTTATTGTCCTTTCTGGAATGTAGACATTCATTTTTCCTGGATCTAATAAAGATGGAATTATTTTTCTTGTATTCCTGAATATTCTCAATTTACAGATAACTCTTCAACTATACTTACGTTTTAATTTTAACCAAATTACAGCATTGACTTAAAAAGTCAACTTTTGCTAATGGAAGCATAAAGTTTATCGTGAGTGCTCATTCTTTAATATGCTGCCTGAATTAATAAAGAGAATTTCTAGTTTACCATTGAATGTTATTTCAAATTCTACCTCACCCAATTCTCAGTATAAGGAAAACCTGTAGTCTGATAGATAATTTGATAATATCTAAAAAAAACCCCAAGCAATCCAGTAAGCCCCAAAAAAGAAAATACATATGTCCAATGCAAATAATTTCCCACTTGCTTATTCACTTTTACTACTAATTGAAAGGTCTCCTATATGTCTTGGCGTTTGCAATGATAGCATTTGTGAGAAAGTTAGTTTTATGATGTAATGTGGGAATTCATTACATATATTTGTAGATTCCTTTTCTGTTAGGTAATTCAGTATTTGCTTTCTTTTTGATTCTTTTATGTATCCCTTGCTTCCCAGAAAGAGCACTGGGGCCACAGATGAGCTCTTTATTTAACTTTAAATTATTTTAATTTAGTCCAGAGTTTCCAAAGATTAATTATTTGGTGTGCTCTACTTCAGATTGCTTCATTTGCAGGAAATTAATGTTCAGCATTACTTGGAAGTGAAGGAAAACGAACAGATCATTTATAACAGCCTGTCATTTATACCATACACATATTTTTTTATTCCTAATGACTGGGATTTTAAACCAGCCATACAAAATTAAGCCCAAATATGCAAACACTTAAGGTACGATAGTCGGCTCCTCATTTTTTAAAAATATTTGGGATTATTCCCTGAAGCAGGTGTGTAAATTCATAAATGCACACATGAGTATCCCCACTAAAAGCTTCAAGACTACTCAGTTGCAGTCACACATCTTGTACAGACCACAGCAAAGCTGAGTGGGAATTGATTGAGGTTCCTGGTACCCACCTTCTCTCCCCAGACTGTTCAGGCATAATTACATCTGTAATCACTCCCTAACCCGATACAGTTCAGCTTATACACTTTTAATGGCAGGTCATTTCTAGCATGGCTGAAAAGTTCTTTGCACCTTCTGTGGGGCTGTTTGTGCGTGTGAGTGACAATCCAGGGGATGACTCACTGGATGCAAGTTAAGCATCCAGCCCCTGTCGAAAAACAATAAGAGTTGATTAACTCCCAGCTGAGCTTTTGAAAATATCCAACTTTGCTCTTAGGCCACCCTTCAGCTGAAGATAATGCATAGAGAACGCTACTAGTTGCAGTGGAGCAGAATATTCATCTTAGTTATTAGCTCAGGCAGCATGATATCTCACTTAGCAGCAATAAGCTGTGTTAAAAAAAAAAAAAAAAAAATCTGGCAGCCCAGCATTAACAGAGTGGGTGAAATGCTGTGAGGAGCAAGAGAGGCAGTGGTGGATGTTATGGAAAGACACAGGGTCTGATTATCCAGGCGTTGAGAGGGATGGGGGAAAAAAAAGAGGGGATGTTCTGCAGCTTAATTAATGGAAAGAGGCTTGTGCATCTGACAGCAGCCCCTCTGCAAGGTGAATTCTTTCATAAAGAGCCTCATTCATGAGTTGCCAAGACATCCACAACCTATTCTTGAATTCACACAAAAATTAAAAGAAAAACAACTGACTGGCTAATTTAGCGACTTGCAGGATGCAGCTGGTGCTACTGTTTTCACAAAAAAAAGGCCTTTTCCCTTCCACCTCCTAACCATTCCACTCTTCCTCCCCACCCCCAGCTATTTTGTATCCTGCTGCACCAGTGAGGAGTGTGACAACTCCTGACTTAGCTGGCACTGTGGGATATCGAATAACAAAGGGGAATAATATCAGGATAACAGAGGGGATCTGGCCAGTGCTAAGGAAACAAGCTCACCGCTTGCCCAGGTCCTGCCATCAGCTNCATCATGCTGAATAATGCAGCTGGCATCTTGATAAATCATCAGCTACCTCTCCTATGTACCCCTGAGGAGACAGTTTGTGTAGTTCTATGCCTATGAAGAAGACACCTCGTGTTTCCAGCACTGATACATTATTACCTTAGTTCTTCTTAGCTACTACTTCACATTTGCATATTACCTGACACAGAAAAACAAGTCTCTTCTGCCCTCCAAATCCATTTTCACTCAGATTTTCCTTCCCAAAGGATATTTAATACAAAATCCCTCTGTGCATGACAATAATTTAACAACCAGAGTTAGTCAGGTTGGGAGCCCTAATACAAGCAAGCCAGTGGTGATTTTTAAGGGAGCATTGAGCAGATCTAAAGGTTCCTGAAAGGGTATTTGAAATGATGTGGTATATTGCCACCTGACTCTGACAGGCCTTCTAGTCCAGCTAACAGAGCTTGAGTTGCTCCAGTACCGGCAGCTATGGGAAGTGACTGAAATAAATTGTTTGTGCAGTCAGAGCTTTATTTAGCAAGGGAACTTCACAACTAATGCTGCCAACAAAGAAAGTAAAGAAAACATCATACAGACACCACTAAAAATCCAGCTGGAGATAGCAGCGTGGTCCTTGACACCAGTCAAACTCCTCTTGGTTCAAGCTGCAAAAAGAAAAGACTAGAGTGGGTGTTGCTCAATTTCCAAATTTGACCAAAATTGACAGAGCAGACCTAAGGTTTTTCTATAGCCTGGGCTCAGCAATTTCAGAGCTGGTTTGCCACATGAATTATTTCCCAAACTCCCACCCTTAGTGAGAATGTTGGTGTGCCAGGAGATGCTGAGCAGAAGTTCAAAGGGGAAGTGCTCCAACCAGCTTTGCAGTAGGTGAGGGTTTTCACTGTCTGTTGAGTTTGAAAAGTGGCTTGTTGTGCCTATCAGTCACATTTCTTAGAACTCTGGTGCTGTTGTACACCAAGAGCTGGGCATCATCAGAAGTCTCCAAATTATGTGGCTGGTAGCAGCCTCTCCAGTCATCACTATTTCTTCAGCTTATTAGTAGGATTTAAAAAGTAGATATAGTGGAAACTGGATGAGAATAGGATTAACGAGAATATGGTCAAGCTTTCTCCTACCTTTTTCTCTCCATGTTTCTTGGCAATCTTTGATCAATAAAAAATTGCAACAGCTACAAATCTGGAAATTTTCCCCTGGCTAAAACTGAACTATAATACAGTACACCCATTTCACAGCTGGAAGTTGTGAGGACTCTTTCAGTTACATTAAAGACTGTCAGAATACTTTCGCAGCTCAAAGTAACTTTATTTAGCAAAACTGCCTTTGCAGTCTCTTTTATTGACCTCTAAGTGCCGAGGATGGCCCTCTTTTCATCTGAAGGGCTTAGTGAGTGTGCTACCTGCCTTTTTGGAGAAGCTGCCCTGTTTCTCCCTCCCACCTCCTTGTCCAGTTGGATCTGGAAAAAGTTATATAAGTCATGGTCATTAAAACAGAGACCAGGAGAATATTCCAGCAGTATGGAGAACACAGTGAGCTGTTGGGAAGCTGTGAAAGGGATTTGGTGTGAACCTTAAAATGAATCCCCCCTCTCATAAAGTGACAACCCAATATCCCCAAAGGGAACAGCAGGAGGGAAACCTAAACCTGTCGACAAAGTCAACCGGTAATGATTGGAGAGTTAATTACTTTAAAGCTCACAAAGACAAGCTGAGGTGTTAAAATGGCCCCTGCAAACATCAGCATCCTCCCCTTTCACCAGACTAACTAAACGCAGCAGGACAGTAGCAAGAAGGACCTGAGCAGCCCCTGATTATGGCAGCTTTCACTACCTCTGAGAAAACTGATCTTTATTCATTTTCAATTCCATCTTTTATCTCATCAGCTGCCCTCACAAAGTATTACTGTAAATGTGTATAAAAACACAAGGCTGCATCAAGTTCAGTGATGCTGGTTGGTACAGAGTCCAGCAATATCCCAGGCCTCCTCTTGGGATCAGCCGTGAAAACACCACTCTTGCACTCAGCAGCAAAATGCTTCCTGTCGTATCAGTGCCTTTTACGTGGCAAAAGGAGAAACTCAAATCCAGTACTGCTATAACTAACAATTTACTGTGGAGCCTAGGTGCTAATCCTTTTTTCTCCAGCAAATTTGTTTTGAGTCACACTTTATATTAAGATTCCATTTGTGAGGTTTAACACAAGATTAACAGGTGTTTCAATGTAAAGCATATAGAGGTTAAATACATTGGTAGGGTGTTCCAGACAATGATGAGCTATTGTTGTAAAAAACCCTATTGACCCATTGGACTCATAACAATTGATTCCCATTTATTAAAACATCTATTAATCACTTACTAATCCTTTATCATGCATAAATAGAACCTCCACATCCAGTACTGAGATACTGTGTATATGAAAGACACCATCTTACAGACATTGTCATGTATAAGAGCCACCTGTTTTTTTCTTTCTTGGCTTTCAGCCTTTTCCTTTGCACTCCCAGACTCTATTTATCCTACTGCTTCTTTATCATGCAGCATAGTTAATGCAGCAAAAAGACATGCTCCTGCTAAGGTCTCAAATAGGCATTAACAGGCCAGCAGTTTCTTCTCCGTGACTAGCACAGGACCTCTGAAATTGGATCTCCTGTGGCCAGAGTAGAGGCCTTGAACTCAGGTGCCCAGATTTTTCCTGAAGCCAGCATCCTCTTCTAATCACTTTGCTTTATGCTTTGTATATCTCTGGCTGGAGAACAAGACAAATAATACACACTCACCTAACAAAGCTCTTACAGGAACTAATTCATTAAGGGTTGTAAAGTACTGTGATATAGCAGTGTGGTATATTTGCCAGAGTAGAGAGGAACATGTGGGATTTATTATAAACAGTCACTGTCTCCATCCCTGTGGGATGACAGCTGATCTACCACAAACACTTATTTCCAAATTACAGTATTATGCCAATTACAACTCCTGAGTTGAGACTGCTATAGCATTTACCTTATAATCTGCTAGTTTCAGGAATTAAAAAGCACCCGAATCAGTAAAATGGCAGCAGGAGACTATTTTATACTATTATTCAATTTTATTAAATGTAATAGATGAGACAGTGAATGATCAGAAAACATGTCCACAGGTCACTCACTTCGTGTGTATAGAACTATATGGGTGTATATATTAATATAATCTATAGTGCTTAATCTATAGTGGTGATGCTCTGTTGTGTGCAGCAATGCATATCCTCATACACAAACCAAGAAGCATTCTGCTTGTATTCAGAGGAGTAGACTTAATTTCATGGATTAATCTTTCAGATTAAATTTAAATATAAAAGGCCAGGGGAAAAAATATCACAAATGGGAAAAAAAAAAAAAAAAGGCAACAGCTGTTTTAGTCCAGAAGGAATATGAGGTTGGGGGCTAGGGTCGCAGGGAAGCTGCTGGCAGGTGAGCTAAGCAGAGGAGGTGGTGTAGGTAAAGAATTTATGCATTCAGCTCATAGGCAGGGACATGCTCAAGATGACTCTAGAGGCTGGGAAGAAACTCGCTGCACTCTTAGGATGACTTTTCTCCCCAAGGTCACTTCTTTCAACAGCATATGCCAGGGGATGCAATTTCCAGGTGACTGTAGTCATATATGTGGTTATGTGTGGTAATAATAGAAGGAACATCCTGGTTGGGTGAAGTCAGAGGATGTTTTGCCAGACTTTGATGGGGGCCAAGATTTTACCCTCCAGCAGCTCCAAAGATAAATAGGGATCTGTCACCATACCAACATGGACAACTACATAATTGTTTCTAAATATGTAACAGCCCCACTAGTTGTAATGGAGCTGCATCAGTATTAAAGCCTTCACAGCGAAATTCTTAATATGGCAGTAATTTCATGCACAAGAATTTTCTTACCGATTTCAAGCAAGTGTTCAAACTCTAATTTGGTGTTCTTTTTTCTACGCTGATGAATTTGTTCTGCACGTCTGGGCTTCATTTAAGCAGTAGTCTCCAGCATGTCTTACACCACAGCCATACATACAGCAATTTTCAGATTTTGATTTTTGAGAACTGAATTTAACTCAGACCATGCACAGCCCTTAACTTCTAGCTTTCTCTCACTTGTGATCCAAAAATAGCAGTGTTAGTGCATTTTTAGAATAATCCTAAGGACTTTCAGAGAGAAGCATATGCTTACTACATACACTACAATATAGATGTGCAGTCATATATATTTTTCCATGGGGGGACTGTGTGGGGTGAAAATCCTTTAAATAAGATTATTTAAAATATAAGAAATGGGCCAAAGTAGTTCTTTCTACAAGAAGATGTGAGAAAGTAATTTTGATTTTAGATCATCTTTTTTAATATTAAGGACATGTTTTTAGCAGGTAGAATGGGTGTATTCAATGTATAAGTGTTTAGACACCTGTTACTGCTTGGGGAAATCAGTTGTACTTCATCCATTTGTAGGAGCTATGGGAGAGAAATCCCCCAAAGTCTGCCCATAAAAGACATACTAAAGTGTAAATTTTATTGCTTACACTAACTTCCTTGATGGGCTTATTACTTTTCCATAGATATTTTTAATATAGGCTTGAGGGCGTTTTCGTACAATAAACCAAAAATATTTCCTTTCTAGATGACAAACCAAAATGCACATAACATATTAGACATTCTCAGTTAGATCCAAAACATTCCAGGTACTTAGGTTTCTCTGTGTAACATGCACTGTCTCAAACTGAACTGCACTTAATTGCCATGATGTAGCTTTTTTGAAGTTATAATTTTGGAAAATAGGATAACTTACAGTGACAGTGGATCCGAGTTTGCTGGACGATGATTCGTGTAAAAAGAGGTTCATGTGCTTAACTTCACAATTTACATAATATTGGGTACACCTGTAAATGTCAAGATCCATAGGAGTCCCTCTGCAAACAAAAGGTTCTTGAATACATTAAAAACTGGAACACAACACGCAATGACATATAATGCTATAAAATTTATTTTTAGGAAAAGAATTCAATTGAGAAGAAAGAATAGAATTATTTAAAGCAGAGATTTTTATGATTTTTCTCTGTGCTATTACTTATGTCTTCACAACACACTCATAATTTCAAAGTGGCCAAACAGATTATCAAGTTTTCTCCAATGTTTTGTTTCCTGAACTGGGATGTGGCCATGCCAAGTTTCAGTTTCAAGAAATTATTTTTATGTTTTTACCACTAACCAAGTTGTAAATTTCCCGGAAAGAAAAAAAAAAAATTTCTGATGGAAATGTTGACACAACATTCAGAATAGTGTTGCAAATGTGACGCTCTGCTACAAATTGTGCTGAAATGATTTATAACATTTCCAATAATTTAAAAACTATTTTAAATCACAGCCAGGTTCTGCATAATACATGAACCTTGACGGATTCTCCAACAAGTATTAGGTCACTACACATTTCAATTTCCCTCTTTATGTTTAAAATGCTGCATCTGGCAGTTAAAAGACTAAAACCTCAGTCAATGGTTATGGTGTGATAGATGCATGCTGGAATATTATTTTCATCCGGTAGCTTTCTGTAAGTAGGTCATACAATTTTACAGTGCTCTGAAACATCACCAAAGAGCTTCCTTATACAGTATCTCCAGCAACTGACTCTGAAAGAAGTTGCACTAAACCTTAACGCTTGTTTTTTTATTATGGAAACTTTGTTTCCTTACTAGTCTACATGCAGTACATCATTTAGGGAAGACCTTCATAACTTATTGTAGAAGATCATTTTCCATCCACTCTAAAAGGAGATTTTTTAGAATTTTCATTTATATTTTCTTCTTCAGGACCAGATATTTTTAGAAAACTTTGCAGACAGGCACCTAACACAACATGTCATCCACAAGATGTGGAAAAGAGGATGTTGAGGAGACATCTGGGGCAGTCATGTTTCAAGTTTGGGAAGATGGGGAATGTCTAGCTGTGCCTGCTTGAGTAGATGCTCAGGTGGGTAGGGTGCCTTTCCCTCCCTTGTGTGGTACCCTGTGGGATGTATGCCACGGTATTTTGTCATGCCATGCTTGGGTGAAAAGTGATGTTTGGGTGAAAAGTGGTGTTTGCTGGCCATAGGTGAGAAAACCATCACGAGCAGTATTAAAACCCAGGAGTAGGACTCCATAATTCTGATGGGTCCCTTCCAACTCAGCATATTCTGTGATTACTGAAAACTTTGACATGGTGAGAGGCCTTTGGTTAGCACGGCTCAAGACAGCATGGAGAAAACCGAACTTTAAGTCCGTACGTGTTATCACCTTGTTCTTTAAAATATATCCCTCGTAACATCTTGTTACATGTACAAACTCAATGGGAGGACAACATCTGTGATTTGTTCACGCTGCTTCCATCCCTCAGACTAATTATGGTCGGCTCAAGCACAGCCCTCTTCCCCCGGCCCGGGGAGTGTTCCAGCCCCAAAGGCTGCCTGTGGGGGTGCTTCCATCGCAGCTCAGATCGCCCCATGTAGGACGGAAAGCCCAGCGCGACCCCCCGAGGGCGGCTGCGGGCCCCCGGGAGGCGCCGGTGGCCGCTTCTCCGCAGCCGCCTTCCCGCCCAGGGGACGCGCCGCCCCCCAAACTTTATCG
>VWZT01003777.1:22153-80837 GCA_013397055.1 Pachycephala philippinensis | reverse complement strand
TCCAGGGGATCAACTCCCACAGCTTCCTTGTCTCTTCAGCAAAAACTTGGCAGTGCTACTACCAGCTTTACATAGATACCTGTCTTTTAAACCGAGACACAAGAGCACAACAGAGCCACGTGGATGTTTATGGCAATAGCAGTGGTATTAAATACAAGAGGAAGTTACAGAAAAGACAGATTTTCACTTCTGGACCTTGTTCAACACCTCTGCCCCAGTTGGGCAAGTTATCTGTCATTTGTACATGCTGAGCTACTCCTTGGCACTGGTTAAATAGTTTTTAACTTTTCCTAATGATTCTACAAGCCTCTAAACAGATGTATTTAAAGTATTACCCAGGTTTTCCAGTTCAGTTGGAATACAGAAGTAACCTCATCAAAACTGGGTGGATTCTTGCAGTACTGATAGAGAGATATTCCCCATCTTCCTTCCTCCAGATTCGTAGGCATTTTTTCATATGCACTTCAATTATAACAATAAAAATATCTATTGACTATCCATACATTTCACCAGCATGCATGGTGGATGCCCCCTCTCTGGGTCAATGCATGTAAGAGTTTTGTCTCCCATGGAGTTTTTTCAATTCAGTTAAGTCTGAGGAGTCACACATATGAATTTTAATAGAAATGTATAATTTATGTTCCTAAAAATATTAATCTCAAGAGGAGTAACCAATAAGTAAACACTGGGAATAATAGAAAAAATCCTGTATTTTGTAAGTTCAGCAGGATAAGAGGTATGAAGTACATGCATGAAAGCTGTTGGCTTTGACTGTAAAAAATACATTGCAGTGTCTCGTGTGTGACGACAATTTCAGCCTAGATGGCTGTTAGTTAATCTGCTTTTCCACAGCTGTATGAAACTGCTTAATAAGATGTTTATCCCCTTATAAACCCAGACTTCAGTAATTTAAAATCCTAACACTTTATTTATTGTAGCACAGCCTCGCAGTTCACTATTTTAGCCTCAGAGGAGTCAGAGAACAGTTCTCATGGAAGGATACAAAACCCCAAACTAAATTCCTGCATTTGTATCCAGCTCATGGAGTTTTATTAAGTACCTGTCCTTGCACAGGTAACCACCATCCTTCTGTGGGCAGCCCAGCACAGAGGCCTGCTGCAGGGACACCAGGCTGTCTGTGCTATGGTTAGTCCTCAGAAGGTGCTGTAAGCCATACCCAGCAGCTGGCAGGTGGGAAGCAAAGAGTCTCTGTAGATGAGTGAAGTAAATGCTGTGACATGAGCAGAGAAACTATTTCCTTAAAATTACACAGCAAGTGGCTGTTTGAATAGGGAGCAGAGGTAGGTCTTCCCTTACTGTGCCTCCCAACAAGCATCTCCTGCAAGTGTGTGTGCATTTCTCCTATGTGGAACTCTCTTTTTTCTGCTCAATTTTGTTAACGCTTTTCAGCCTATTCTTACTTTGAATTTGCCTAGCATCAACATCCAGCATTTCTACTCTGCTATGCCTTCATCTTTGAGGCATTCTGTTGCCAGCTTTACTGGCATTCTCCTGGGTATTCTGTATTTTCACCTCCTTTGGGTCCCCAGCAGCTGTTGGACTAGTGAAAAAAGGGAAGTAAAATATTGGCCAAAAATGTAAGCAGGGAAAAAAATGACCAAAATACCTTGGAAGTCTGGGTAGAATTATTTCATACACACAGAGGATCTTATTTTGATTTTTCTGTTTTAAACACATCTGGACTTTAGAAGGATGAGAGGTCTGAGTCCTTCTCTGCAAAATCAAGTGAAGTTGCAAAACAGATCCAGATACCAGTGGCTGTGTGGCTCAAGGACTGATAGCTAGAAGCATTGAATTTACATTGAAGTCCTTCCTTGAAGCCTGTTTCTGCCTAGAAATGATCTAATGCCATTATTGTCTGTTGGCTCAGAGGCATACTGTCTCTGGAGTGCAGGAAATAAAACCTGGTGAAGTTTGTTCAAGTTTTGGAGAGTTGCTCACAGTCACTATTTCATGCCTTTTCAATAACTTCATTGGAGAGAATAAGTATGGAATGAAAGTGCTCTCATTCCTCCAGACCAGAGTTGATTATAGCACTAAGTCAGCACGAGGATAACTGCTCTGTGTTGCCTGGACAAAAAAAAAAAAAAAAGTAGCATAATGTTTTTTTTCTGTTCAGAGAAAGTTTGCTTAGTTACTGACTACAGCAGGTATGTGGAATGTGTGGCCCAGCCACATTCAGACCAATAGACTATGGCAAAGACAGTAAGTTGCCTAATTTATCTGCTACCTGCAATCAAATAACAAAATAGCAGTATGCTTCTCCCTGTGAATCCTTGTGCAGGTTAGGGCTTTTAAGGAAATATGGGCTGACACAGCTGCCTTGGGAAAAATGAAGGTCTGTCAAAACTAGAAGATTTCATGAAACTATTTGGGCTTTCTTAAAACTTTTGTTAGGAATTAGAATTTTTTTCTAAGAATGCTAAAAGTGACTGGTTTGATATTTTCTGATTCAATCCTTTCTGACTTTTAATTTTTTTTCAAATTAAAAATAGCCCAAAAGTTTTAATGCTATGAAACCCAAAATATTTTAATTACCCAGAACTTTTCTTTCCTCACAGATTTTTTTTCATTTCAAAATGAAACCGTATTTCAATATCCTAAGAGGCTCATGAGAATGAGTTTATACTCTCTTCATAATTCTATCACATGTTTAAACTGCCTTATTTTGATGCATTCACTCCTTCCTGTCTGTGTTTTGCAAAAAGTGTAGTACTCAAGTGTTAATAGAAAAATACCTAGGAAACAAAAGTTGAAAGTCATATCACAAGTGTTTCTGGATGGAACAACCTTGACATGATGGATGACAAATCTCAAACAAGGAATCCTATTTAACACTTGAATTCGTGTTCAATCTACAGTGTAAAACAAAGTATTTAAAGAAATTAGTGGGAAAAGATGAATTCACAAGAAGTCTTAGGTAATGGAATTTCCCTTTCTGTGTTCTTTCAGTCTGTTTTACTTTGTGTCTTATTTGCTTGGATCCATTCATGACATAATATTCCATTCAAGTAAGCTATCCTATCTTTTACTTAGTATTTCTAAGGTACCTAGTACATCTAACATTGCTGCATTGCAAAGATGCCAAGAGTTTACAGGATTAAAAGATTCAGTCAGGTAATTACACAGATAATAAGAATCTTTACAGTTGTGTTACATATATTTTTCTTAATCCTACCGGGTGTAGAAATCCTCACATTTCAAACCAGAAAATGACTCAAAGTGAGAAACATATATTACACTGGATATTTAATACCTTAGCTAGTGACTTCTCAGTTGTCTGAAACATTTATGGTGGTTGACTGGTCTGTGCAGAAGCTGAAATGAGGAATGGGACTAAATGAGATGCCATATTTATTCACCAGTTTTCTTCACTCATGTAACAGATTAAGCATCAGGTAACAGAGAAGAAAAACATCACATTATTTTCTCCAAAACCAAGATGCTTTGAATTCAATTAACTTCTCACAGAAAGACACAGGCTGCTAAAGACATATTTGTAAGTCGATGCAACCTCTAAAAGCTGAGCACCTATCCTGCCTTGATGCCCCAGCCCTTCTCCAGCCCAGCCTAGGTGACAGATGACCCACATGGTTGGCAGAAGCAGCAGAAAGCTCTTCAAGAATGCTAAGAGCTCCAAAAAGCATGGGAATGAGTCCAAATTTCAGGGTCCTGAGAAATGTCTCCCTCTCTGAGAAAAGTCAGATGTAGGGTACTGCACCTGGGGAGAAATAACCCCAAATACCAGTACAGGCTGGGGGCTGACCCACTAGAGAGCAGCTCTGCAGAGAAGGATCTGGAAGTCTTGGTGGACGAAAAGTTGACCATGAGCCAGCAGCACCCTTGTGGTCAGGAGGGCCAATGGTGCCCTGGAGAGCTGTGTCCAGTTCTGGGCTCCTCAGTACAAGAAAGACAAGGAGCTGCTGGAGAGGGTCAGCAGAGGGGCACAAGGATGATAAGGGGTCTGGAGCATCTCTGTATGAGAGATTGTAGGAGCTGGGCCTGTTTAGTCTGGAGAAGAGAAGACTGAGAGGGGATCTCATCAACACCTATAAATACCTCAAGGGCAGGTGCCAAGATGATGGTGCCAGACTCTTTTCGATGGTGCCCAGTGACAGGACAAGGAGCAGTGTCTGTAAAGTAAAATACAAATTTCATCTCAACATGAGGAAGAACTTCTTTACATTGAGGGTGGCAGAGGACTGGAACAGGCTGCCCAGGGAGATTGTGGACTCTCCCTCTCTGGAGACATTCCAAACCCACATGGACACATTCCAGTGTAAACTAATCTAGATGACCCTGCCTTGGTGGGGAGATTGGACTGGATGATCTCCAGAGGTCCCTTCCAACCCTAATAATTCTGTGATTTTGTGATGACAAAGATGATATTTAGATAACTAAGCACAGTCAGTCCCACTCTCATGCCTCTGCAAATCGTTGTTAGTACCTTGTACTTTGTTATATCTCAGTGCTATCCTATCACCCCACATACACCAGTATTCTGATCCCCACAACTTGCTACTTCTTCTACTTGCATTTTGCCAAAATTCTCCCCCCCTTCAAAGAGATCTGGAGTGACAGCAAACAACTTGGCAGTATCAGATAACCCAAAGACAGGAGTCGCTTGGTGTTCTAAAGTTGTGTCACGTGTATATACAAATTAGCTTGAGGCTGCTTTGTTGTTTCTACCAAAGCCGGTCAGCGTGCCAGATCACTGTTTCGGGTGAAACTGATAAATGCACAGCTAGAGCACTCTTCCAAATGTTTTCAGGAGATCTTGGTTAGACAGTGCCCAGGCAATGGAGAGGAAGTGTTCCTATGCAACTCCACCTGGCTGGGCTTCCTATGCAGTCCTCCAACTCACCTTTTTCTATTTGACATGTTCCTGTATCTGTCTCTAAGGGAATATTTACACAGGGGATTGCAAAACAGTGAGAACCATTCCAAACTATATGTCTAAAATTTTGCACGCCATACCTTGTGCTTTGTAAAATAGCCACTGATACTGTGCTTGCTGTATAGGTGGCCAAGTTTCAGGTACCAAGGGTTCTGTTTGCAGCAAAGTAGTTTCATATATGTTTCCACAGATAGCATCCAGAATTGAAGAAGGATGATACAGTTGATGCTGAGACCAAAGCTGTCCTGACTGGCCTATCAACCTGCCCAGGCACAGTTTCCCCAGCAAGACTGAGTCCTAGTACGTGGCCTCTTCCCACAGAATTATGTTTTCACTGAGCTGTGTGCTTTGATCAGAAACTCTTTACCCTGAGGATGGTGAGGCACTGGCACAAATTTCTCGGAGAAGCTGTGGATGCCCTTCCCTGGCAGCGTTCAAGGCTTTGTTGAATGGAGCTTTGAACAACCTGGTGTACTAGAAGGTGTCCCTGCCCATGGCAGGGGGGTGGAACCAGATGATCTTTAAAGTCCCTTACAACCCAAACAATTCTGTGATTCTATTCTGTGAAGGAAAAGACAGCAGCCCCAGATGGACCACATGAGACACACGCCACCCTGAAATAACCCCGGGCCTGACTCACTGACTGTGAAAGCCAGAGGAGAAATCCCAGCAGGGTTTTCTCCCAGGCTCTCTCAGTTTTATTAAGTGCATGCAGTTACAGAGGTGTTCTGAAAACATCCAAATAAATATGCAGCACCTTTCTACTTCTTGTCGGACTTTAAACAGGTATAACAGCTTTTGCACTTTCCCATTCGTTTTACTTTTTCTTCCTTTCAGACTAAGTCGCAATCAATACAGGAGAGGGAAAAGATGGCACTCGGGTTCATTCCTGTTTTTAAATAAACCAGACTGGAGAGTTTTCTGTGGCTGATGGACAAGCACTTGTCTGATTTTAGAATTGCCAGGGTTGGAAGAGACCTTTAAGATCAGGAAGTCCAACCATCAACCCAGAAAACTTAGCCCACATCCAGACATCTGGTATATCCGACCACCCTGAGCAGCACAGTTCTGCCCATGGCACTTCTCAGCAGCAGTCACTGGTGCATTAGTTAGCCTTGAACCACGCCCCAGCAATGTCCAGGACAGAAATGGATGGAACAGGTCAAAAGTGACTCAAGGGTGAATGTAAATAATTAAATTATTCATGTCATTGTGAGTCTGCATCCTGGTCCGTCTTTATTTGTCACAATAGATGCTCTTGCTGCCCTGTGTTGTGCTTAATCTGCACTCACACATTGAAGTGGGTTATTTAAAGCTGTGGGGTGCTGTGGCTCTGATGCAGGCTGCAAGGTGGGACCTAGAGACCCCTTCCTCCAGTCCCAGCCATCTCCATGCCCCCCCCAGCAGACAATACAATCCAGCCCCTGCTGCGTGCCTTGCCACTGAATGCCGTGCCCGTCCAGGCCGTTGTTCTTCCGAGATCACAAGTGGCATTATTTTACTTCTCTTAGACTTAGTGGGCCTGTTGTGAAACAACAGAGTCAAGCTGAGACACCACCTGAAGGAATTTGGACTATTTCTGCCATGTATTTGGGCACAGAGATTTTATTTGCCTGTAATAAGAAACACTACCTTCTCCTCCCCCCAATAAAATGATTCCTCTAATATTTAAGTTTCAAGACCATACACTGTGTTTATAACCCTCGGGCCCTGAAGTAAAATAAGATTGAGTTTCCCTCAGGTAAGTACTTCCAGACACTTTATCTGCTATATCATTACAACTATACCCTATTTGTTACTGTACTGTGTAACACAATACTTGCATTATATTCCACATGAAAAGCTGTTTCTGCAGCATCTTGTCATCATTTCACGAACGCAGCTTTGAAGCCGTTTTGAATTCTGAATTCAGTGCATAACAGCGAAGGCTCAAGTGCACAACACCGTATTATTTACTCAGATGGGGTTAATTGCTGAATAAAAGAATGGTTCCTTTCAGTTTACCTTTTTACAATCTCACTCACACTGGATATGGAAGACAGGTAAGTCTGTGATAAATATCAAACTTTCTAATCAGAAACGAGCCCAGTCGTATTTGAAATCTTGAACTTAATCCAGAATCAGGAAATGCAGCCACTTGTGTTACTGTTGCTGAAAGAAGAAAATGACCTTTTTATTGTAGCTTACATTCACTATTGTACTTGTGAACCATGGGGAATGAAGCAGAAGAAATGCAAGGGCTTAAGGAGACCTTCTTTTAACAAGAAAACTGAAATTGGGTGCAATAAAAATATATAGCCAATATAAAGGCTGTGATTCTCCAGGGGAAATCTGTGACTTTTACATGGATTCACTCCTAACAAATTATTCCTGCTTCCTAGCTACCATTAACATTTGCTTTCAGGCACCCATTGCCTTAAATTTTATTTGCTTTAGCCTCAGTGTGGGTTCATATGAATGTAGAAAAATTAATAATCTACACATCTAACAGGAATATAAAAAGTGAAATGATACTATAAATTATTAAGTGGAGATTGACTTTCAGCAAATTTTTTTACTTCTCAGCGATGTTCCAGGGCAAATGCCTGCAGGATTATTTCATAACGACTCTCTGCTGATGACTAATTTACAGCTGAACTGGAATCCTGGACTAACATCAGTAACAGAGTGCCATAACTCAGCGATGTGCTCTTGGACAGCAGACAGCAGTAGGCAACGTTGGACCAGAAGAGATGAGAATCATAAAATTGTACACGATTTTTTTAATGATGTGGAACTCAGATGGAATTTATACTTTACCCAAACTAAGTTTTTTACACGATCAGTTTATTGTGATGCCCTCCTGTGTCAATATTGCAGCAGGGGCTAGATTTGCCAAGCAGTCATAATAATGTGTAGGCATTTAAATTAAATGGATGGATTTTAAAACAGTTTTAAACTTTTTCAAATGTTTTAGAAATACTGAGAGCCTTACACATTCCCTAGGGCTGTCTGATCCTTTTTTTTTTTTTTTTTGGAAATCAGTTAACTTAATTATCTAGAGAAATCAGAGCCTAGCTATGAGTGAAAGTTTAAGTTGATGGGTCAGGCAGTGGAAAGATGTGAGAGCTTTCTGTGCATTTTCACAAAGTCTCAGTATCTTGTAAAAGAGACTCAGCCTTGTCTTCTGATCCCTAGATCTCATTTTTCACTCTCTCTGATTTTGCAGATAAGATTATTTTTTTCCTTTTCACTGTTTCTACTATAAAATTATCCAGAAGATACTTAAAATGAGATCAAAATGAAAAAAAAAAAAAAGAAAAACTCATAGGAAGTTCCTTAAGCTTGAATGTTATTGAATGCGATACTGACTTTGACTGAAAGGGTAAACTCATACTTTTCTGGAATAAGGTCTTGTGGATTTTTTCTCATCAGCTCACCAACTCTTATAGGTCACTGTGAATATTTTAGCACAAGTTTCAGTTGGAACAAATGCAGGCCTTACCTAGGTGTTTTCTCGGCTGTGATGTGCAGGGATCGTCCAAGGCCAGCACTAGAGCAGTGCTAGTAGCAGAAGATGGGAGAGTTGCTGAATAAATCCCACCAAAGCCTCTGCCAGCAGTGCTGTGTTTGTCCTCGGTGTCCCACCTCAGCAATGGTGGTTATGCTTTGCCCCCTGAGTAATACTCTGTTCCCAAATCCCATTAACATGTGGAGTGGAAGCTCTCTGAGAACAGCAGTCATTCTCAGCATAGGGAGCAATTCTATAGTCCCACTTTGCTGCTGTGCAGATTTTAATTTTTCTATCTCTCTTTTTATTTTCTTAATTCAAGAAGAGGGAAAGTAAGACCTTCTGAACGGAAAAAGAGTGATAGAAAGCAAGAAAATACCTAAAACTGTAGCAGTCAGTCCTGTAGCGAGGTTGAACTTGAAATCTGGGAGAATAACCTCCATGTCACTACTTTAAATCACTTAGAGTAAGACAGAAGGGGACATAACTGTCCAGAAAAGCTGTTATGAAAAGCATCCATCTCTCAAAATTAGCTCTGTAAACCCACCAATCTGTGTATGTCCCTAACTCGAGCACATAGCACTGACTGAAAAGCACATTTACTGAAATATAAAACTAGACCAGCAATCTGCCTCTCTTTTCCTATGTGAATGTCTGTTCAAAAATACCCATTACAGAGAAATTTCCACTCATTTCCACCCAATATTTATATGCATACAGTGTGCTCCTACTTGGTATTGCACGAATAGTGTCCTCCAACACAAAGTCTTTCCCTAATGTTCCTAAGACGTATTTTTATGGATTAGTTACGTCCTTTCTCATTCTTAGTTCTGCTGAGCTGAGGAGGCTGAACTGCCCAAATGTCTTTTCACACAAGAAATGCTCTCTCTTGCAGCCATCCCATCCCTTCTGGATGAAGAGGACTCACACACAGGCTTTCCAGGAAGCTGTGTCAGTAGCCTTGACCTTTCCCTCCCTCTGCTGGCACCTCCTAAGATCAAATAAACCTGTTCCGCATGTATCACGCTGAGGAATCACAGACACCCTGTAGCAGACCAGTACCCCCTGATCTTCCTTCTCTTCTGTTGTTTCATAGTAATGGACTAACATAATAGAAAAATCTTTCATTTTTTATGTAAAAGCATGGCTTTACCACAAGAACTGTTATTTTAACCTCTTGCTCCTATTTCAGACCTCCGCTGAGGTGATGATGCTTCCCAGTTTGATATCATCAGCACAATACACTTATTTCCCTGTGTGTTAAAGCAATTCATGAAAACATTTTGTGAGATCAGTTCAAAAATATCTTTCATGTACTCTGTCAATAATATTTTCCAAGTCAATTTTATGACACTGCCAATTACCATCTGTTTAAAGATTTTTTTGCAGTTTCAGCACAAAAATTGTGCTCAACATATTTGTACCAAAAATAATATCTCTGTCCTAGTGGTTTTGTAGCAGTTAAGCATTTTGCGAGATTTTTCCTTGTTCCAAATATGCATTATGTCACAGAAGAAGATGTCACCTTAGGTCTGGTTTGATCCACTTCACTATATCCATTTTATACTCTATTCTACTTTTTGTTTCCCTCTAGTTTTTTTGATTCTTCTTTTCAAGATTTTCTCTAAAGCCTCGCACACTGTTGAAACACACCTAAAAACCTGGGTTTTCTAGAATTTCCTTTCCTCCATTTTCAAACTTCATCATCTCCACCTTGGAGGTGGACTCTTGCTGCTGGACACCAGGAAGTTATTCCCTAGAACTGCAGGATGGGGGTGTTGCACAACTCAATTTAAATCAGGAAGCTCCTGACCTGAGCTTCCATCTAAGCTCAGAGCTCAGGGGGCATTTGTCCCTCCTTCCCTGACTATGCTGGATTCACTGTCAATGCAACTCTTCAGCTAACAAGCAGGGAAGAATGGCTGTAAACTTGCTGGTGTAGCATTTGGAAACATAGTATGCTGAATTCCTTTAGTCAAGCTCCAGTTGTGATTTAACAATGACTTCGTGATGACACAAGAAAGAGTTAACAGAACAAAAACCCAAGTTCTGCTTCAAGTATTTTTACAACTTTCTTTATGCCACAGAGCTGTGGAGAAAAACATCTCAAGGGTTGCTCTTTTTTTCCATTAGGTTGTCTGCTTTTACAGGTGTTGAGTTGCTGTAAGATCTGAAAATCTCCATACATGAAAATGTGATGGTGAGATGGTCTGGAACTGAAACACTCAAACTGCCTGACCCAATACTTGCAGGTTTATAACATAGTCACTTGCTAAACTGACAGTAACAGTCTGGAGGACAAACGCCTAATACTATGAAAGCCAGAGATGCAGTTTTCTCCGTGGTAGCTGGTTCACCTTGTCCTGGAGCAGTGTATATGAACTCTCTTCCTCAGCCCTTGGGAGAAGAGTCAAGTGGTCACAGTATCTACCCACCAATCAAGTGCTGAATTTCACTTGTAATCTCTGTAATTAGAGAGACAGATCCAACCAATTCTTTCCTACCATTTTTTTTCTTGTAAGGATTTGCAAGATTTCTTTAAAATTGAATTACTTGTGTACCATTATTCTGCCAGAAAGCTGAATCAAGATGAATATTTGGGGTCAGAGTGAACAGAGCTGACATTTTTGGTGTTGAATCTTCTCATGTCCATATGATTCCACCAGACTGCTGTCATGTTCATAGCATTACTGGACAATTCAGGTATGAAGGGACCTCACAGGGCTTTTGACTGAGCCTCTTGCTCCAAGAATGGTCAGCTGCTGGGTCATCCCAGAGAGCTCAGGAATTTATTCAGTCAGTTCTTGAAAACCTCCAGGGATGGAGATTGTACAATCTCTTTGGATAAATTGCTCTCCTGCTTGATTGGCCACATGGGAAAAGGTTTCTCCTTTTACTCCATTGAAAACCCACTTTATTCAACTTCAGTGTTGTCTTGTCCCTTCCAGGTTTCCTGAACTCTTTACCTTCAGAGCTCTTCCCATGGGATCCCATCTACCCATTTCCTGAATGAACCAAAGCCTGTTTTTCTACAGCTCGGGATCTGTACCCAGCTATTCCCCCTCCCCACTCCCCCCAGGAGCTTCAAGTCCACTGGCTCATGGGCACTAAGATAGCAGTAGTTGATACTGCTTTTCACATTGCTGACCATTTCTTCCTTGTAAATAGCAGCTCTAACTTTGCATCATTTGTGATAGGTACATTGAGTACCTCTCCCAAGAGGCGATCCCTGAATCTCTCCAGAAACCTCTCTGACTGTAGCATCCCATATTGTTGCTCTTCCAGAAAATGTCAGGAGATTGAAATACCCCATAAAATCCAGACTGTTTGATCCGAGAACTTTCTTGAGTTGTTTAAAGAAGGCTTTGGCCACTTTCTTACCTTGTTCAGGTGGTCTGTAACACAATCCTACCAAAATGTCATCTTTACTCAGCTGTTTGACCCTGGCACACAAGCTCTCACTCAGCCCATCATCCATCCCGTACAAAAGCTCTGTGTATTAAGACTGTTCCTTAACACAGAGAACAAGCCACGCTCCTCTTCCCCATCTCTCCTGAAGAACATGTTGTCATGAGAGCCTACCCCACCACACCTGAGTTATTCCAGTGATGCTATAGCTTTGTAAATACATACAGAGCTCTACTTCTTCCTGCCTCTTTCCCAGGCTCTGTGCTTTGGTGTATCTATACACCAAAAACACGTTTAGCCAATAGTGATGACAAAATGACAAGAGTTTTCAATTCTCAGACAACTAAGGAGAGCGGTCAGCAGAACTGCCACCTCAGACTTTCAGAGGGCAAACTCTGGCCTGTTTAGGAGACAGGTTGAGACAGTGTATATTTTTTTCCCTTGTGCAAAGACACCCCTTTCTATGGAGTTCACAGAACTCATTGCATTACTGTCCTAAATTGCCAGCCCTGCAGAATAAGGGCATGTACCACCACAGAGAAAGCACAAGGGAAAGGAAGGTGGACAAAAGTAAGTAAGATAATGATTATGCAAAATATTAATCCATTTCATTTTTTCTGAGCTCAAAGAAGACGTTAATCTATGAGGAGGAACCTGAATGGACAAAGAAGATGATAATATATGTCCTTCAAAGAACTAATAAAAATAATGTGAGTCTGTTGTCTGTTTTGCACCTCCCAGCATATCATTTTTGTTATTATAATGTAGAACCTGTGCTTATTTCTAACATCTCTGAAGCTAATCACAACATGAAGCAGACACTGGAGGATGTCCACAGATGACCAAGGGGATTTTAGTAAAGTGACTGATTTATACTGCCAGCCACCACAGCATGGGCAGGCTGGTGGAGTAAGACTTTCAATATTGTAGAAATGCTTGAGGCATAAGTAGAATTATTCCCAATCTCAAATTCAAAATTTTGGGTCAATTGAACCTGATTTGTTACAATGTGGGAGTTGTTCAGTGTGACTTGTTTCTGTATCATCCTGCCCTATACATTAGAAAAAAAAATACCTGTTATTTTTTTATATTTTTCCTTATTGATGCTAAATCTTTCTGATCAAGAAACACCAAGAAGTCAAAGATCACTCAAGACTTGCTACAATCTTTTGAGACAGAGTCCTCAGACAGACAGAACTGCTTTTCATGCAATTTATTGGCAGCGAAAAGGAATGGAAGAGAGGTGAAGAGATGGCCCGTAAAAAAAAGGTTGTTCTAGATTGTATCTGATCTGGAATTTCACATCTGGAAAGGTGGAAAGTCAAAAGGCCCAGTTTTGCCCTTTAGGTGTGGAAAAGTGAGTATGTTTTATAAATAACATGTTCTTTCACTTGAACAAAAAATAATAGCATGCTGTACGTGACATTCCTTCTCTGAATAGGTGAGAGTGACATGGGGGCAGCAACATCTGAACTGAAGAGGGAGGTTAATCAAATTCTAACTCTTCTTACCCATCACAAAAACTGCAACTAGAGAGGTACAAATCAATCTGGACAGAATAACAGCCCTTTTCCAAAATGTAGGCATGTCCATACTAGTGAATTAAAGATGGAAAAAGGAACTTCTGTTCATTTCTTGTTTCTTTCAATTTTATTTTTAGGGTCTTAAGATTTTGGGTTAATTTGGTTCAGATTTTTGAATAAATCCTTTCCCCCCTTTTTTTTTTACATTAGATGTTCATTTTTCAGCCAGGCTAGAAGGTGTAGTGACTGGGTTTTAGTGACGTGGTGTTGCTGTTGCAGATTTTTTTGCAAGACAAGGATTTCAAGCTAACTAAAATGGTTTTTATAGCATTTTAACTTCCATTTAGTTTCCCTTTTAACAATTTGCAGAGAAGAAAACTTTATTGAAAGCCTAAGAGCCAAGCCATTTTAATTATTACAAATCACAGTAAACACTGCTTGTACTTTCCAGCAATTCTCCAAAGGGCAAGACAATGCCAGGCATTTCTTTTCACTCATTATTTGAATAATATATGTAAGTGTAGAAGAAGAAAGTCTGCTAACATACAACTTGCATGTCATATAAAACCAAAAGTGCAAATATAATTTTAAAAAGGAACATGACTAAAGAAAATAAGTTTATAGAGTGAAGTCCTCTGGGAAGTAACAGCAGTGATACCAGCCAAGTTCTATGTGAATAACTGTAACCTCCAGGGTAGATATCCAGACAGTTTCAATGGTTTATTGAATATGACTATAGAATGCATTTTGTTTTCAGTTTTTTCAAATATACAAATATCAGAGAGATACACTTACCAGATACAGATTTTTGACCTGCCCATTTTCTGCTTTTCGAAGGTGGTTTGGTTTTTTTGTAAATTGCTTTTCTATATCATTCCATAACATTCTACAACAGCATGTTCTTCAAGGATTCCTGGTCCTACTAGCTAGGTCAGAAAGGTGCTGTTGGTGGCCCATCAGACAGTCCGGCAATACCAGGCATCTCTGCTCAGCCCACTGTCTATTTTCTGACCCTGACTGGAGCTGTGAGTAATAGAGAACAAAATCAGTCCAACATACAGATCCAAGAGCCAACAGAACCAGATCCAATAGCTCCTCACATGTTCTCCCCCACCTGGTATTTAAAGCATGGACTTCCGTGAGTGAAACCTGCCACATAATCACCCAGCCCTTGAATGGTTGGATAAGCTTGTGATAAACCAATTAGATTCTGAAGGTATCCCCTAGGAGTGTATTTAGCACACAAGGGATCTTTAGTGACATAATTCAATGAACCAAAATCTCAGATTTTCTTGAGCCTTTGGCGTTATTCTGTCCTTCTTCCCAGTCTTGAGAGAACAACGTACACAGATTTCCCGATGGTGTTATTGGTGTGAATATCACTAGAATCAACTGATTCAATATGGGCTGACAGCAATTAACAGTATTACTTACAGATTATTTTTAGCTGTACATATTGTGTAGATAGATGAAGTACCCAATAAAAGGAGACTTTCTGCATCTTTTATAACTCATTTGGGAGAAAGGAAGGCTCATCTTCTCCAGTCTGGTTCTCTAAGACAGACTGAGCTCTGAGCTTGTGGATGATCATGCCTGGGAGAATGTGAGAGTCAATTTCTCATCAGACATGGCAGTTTGGCTACCCACGTGGATGTTTCAGCATCCCTGATGGTGCAGAATTAGAAAAATTACTCACCTGTGATTTCTGTGGCCTTCTTCCAGCAGCTGTTTACAGCATCTGATGATGAGACATATTTTAGCTATTCCTAATGGATATAAACAGCCCAAGCTTGAGTCATTATATGTTCTTTTGGATGCATCAGCCTCAGATACGTCTTAGCTGTCTTGAGAATTTGAAGTTTCACTGCTTTTTAAAGTCTACAGTGTAAAAAAAAAATTTTACAATGATTTATTTAAGGTTCTTGCCTCGATTCATGTGGGTAAGCCTCTGCATATTGTTGATGACTATCAGAGTGTCTGTTCAATGGGGCAAGAAAACGTGTGCATCTCAGAAGTGAGGAAAAATGGAGACATTTCCTTACAGTTAGGAGTTTGAAATTATATTCTTTTAGGCCCATGTGAAGAAATTTTCCAAAAATCCCACAACCAGTGTATTTTCTGCCTTTTTATTTCTTACATGCAGTACACTGATGTAGGTGAGAAGAGAAACACTCCTGTTTTCTTGATTCTGTTTGGTCCCCTCTCTCCCTCTCCAGGAGGACAGAAGAGATGGCTGAGGAGACTAGGACATCTTCTGACACAGCCTACACAGCAAGGACACAGAGGTGCTTCAAGTACTATATTGCAGAGAAGGTATTGCTCTCTGTATGACCGGCAGATTTCAGCTCAGAAAGCTACAAGCTGGGTTAGTTTTGTCTCCAAATTCCACTTTTTGGAAAACTCCAGTTTGACAGAGAGGTTTGGCACAAAGCTGGGACTGCTCCTTTCCTATACTTACTGCCATGCAGGTGTGGGGCAGACAGGGCACAAGGTGAGAAAGGGTGATGATAGCATCCAGAGCTGCCCAGGGGGGTGCTGCCAAGAAGGGGTCCTTACGACATGGAGATCTTCCTCAAATGCATGCTGTGGCAGCTATTGCCACGCAGGACACACAGGAATTCAGGCACACCAGCTCTATGTCATGGAGCTGGAGGGAGGCCACGGTACTGTGCTGGAAACGGGTCAGGCATGGGCTGACCACCAGGGAAAGAGGTGAGAGACAGAGGGATGAGTTTGTCCCAAAATCAGCTTCAAGATGTGCCTGTCAGCAGAGAAAGCACGCTCAGCAGCTCACGCACTATGTGGCAGATCACAGTCCTCATCCACCATGCAACTCTTACACCCTGAAATTGAGGTTAGGGCTCAAGAAAGACTGAGCAAATGCCGAAGGAGCTCACTGTGATCTGACCAGGGACCAGATTAGCTTTCCTTTTATAATCACAGCCCTACAGTACACACATGGCAGGACCTGGAGTGGTCATGGTTTTCCACACGTAGCCAGCTTTGGTGGCACTGAATTCTTCCACACAAAGTCCTTTGCCTGGTGCTTCAGTCAACTGCCGGCATCACATGGAAATTGGAGCCAGTTTGATATGTCTTCTAAGCAACTCATTGCAGGAATCTGACTTCTGGTGTCATCCCAGGAATCCTGCTGGCCCTGGGGCCATCATCACCCCCTGCGAGGGGGAAGGAGCAGGCTCCGCAGCCAAGCCTGCAGCCTGCACACAGCACAGCGTGGGCTCGCATTCCTCCAGCACAGCTGTATCGTGTTGCTTGCGTGGTGCTTTGCATGGTGTGAGGACAGTGCCGCTGGCAGGCCTGAGAGCTCCTGTCTGCTTCATCACGGAGCAGCATTTAGGGCCAGTTTCAGCTCCAAACTCACAGTTCCTCCATCTGCACTAAGTTGCAAGGGGGAAGCAGGTGTATTGGGGTGGGAACCCAGTCCCTGCAACCGGCTCTGGAGCTGAAGGCACACTTTGAAATACAACATTGCCTAGTCTGCAGGGGGACAAACCTGGAATCTCTGAATAAGCTTTAAATGGATTAGTTACACCCCATCAAACTCTTGTGGGCATTTTATTATTCAGAATTAAAGTGACCTGATTTCAGCATAGCTTAATTCCACTCATAATGCAGTTAAGCTAAATCTGAAAATGAAGGCTTTATTACTGGTAAATCCTCTGGTAAATCCTCTCTGCATCTCTGGTTAATTTGGATTAACTTTCTGAAGAGACCTTCCATGCCTGAACCCTGCTGGTGGTCAACTCAGTTATAGCATCTGTCACTCCTCTCTGTTAAGAGTGCCAGGAGAAAAACATGTGCCGAGACAGAGTGCTCCTCACTGCAGGCTGAAGGAGCAGGAGAGGGTCAGCCACCAGAGACTTCTCCCCATGCAAGTCAACACTTAAAACACTTCTCTCCAGAGCTTTATGGCCAGGTGCCTCCTTAGGCAGGTACCACATTGTCTCAATGCCAGGGCAGCAACACAGGAGGGGAGACTGCCTCCCTGGAACAGGAGATCCTGTCACTGCCACTGCTGTTGGAAACAACAAGGTCCCTGCCCAAGGGACCAAAGCTGCCCTGGCAGCATCTGGTTTTCTCAGGTGAGAGAGGAAGGGAAGGAGGTGCACCCGTGTGTCTTCCTCTTTAGCCTTTTCAAGGTGAACGGCTTTGAGATGCTCTGTTGGCTAGGCTTCCCCACTTGCAGGGCTCCTTCTGCAGACTGCTACTTGCCAAGTCCTTGCACAGGTGAGTTGATATTTCCTAAAGATGGTGAGTCTGATGGCGAAGGTGACAACTTTGTGTATCCAAGTGTATCCGGGGTTCAGCAGCTGAGTGGTCATTGCTAGTTTAGGAATAACGTGTTAGGTAGGCTTCAGTCCCACAGATCTGCCAAAGCCACTGGGCTTTTCTGCCTCTGGTGTGCAGGCATGTCTGTGCTTTCCAAAGTGACCAGAAAGGCTCTGGTTCTGCCTGAATCTGAACATTATTCACTTCATGAATATTTGTCTAAGATGTCTGGTTGTTAAGGCCAAATGAAGCCTTCACTTCCTCTACAAATATTTGTGCAATGACCTATAACTACCGGCCAACATGCCTGCCAGCAGTCCATTAGATGACATCCCATTTTACAATTAACTATTACCATTTGATAACCTCTTGAGGTTAAGAATACAGATGTAAGATCTCCAAGATTCCTAATGGGAATACTTCATATCAGAAGTATGTTTCCCTTGAGGATTACATCACCACAGGGACACATATTTCAAATATTTTGGCCATCATATTTTGAAAGCTTCTTTGGAAATACAAAAATGCTTTTTGAGCCCTGAAAGAGCTTTTCTATTAGTCTCAAGTAAACATACTACCATTTAACTCTTCAGAAAGCCTTGAGCAATAACAACACAATGTGTTACATGAAAAAAAAACAAATTGTAGTGTAGCTAAAAAAAGAGAATGTTTGGTATATAGTGTTGCTGTTACCTGAAAAAAGTTCTTTGCTGGATACTGCGTCAGTTTTTTTTTAACGAGGCAGTCCAAATGGAGCCTGAAACACAATTTCAGAGCAGGATCCTGACTACTTGGGGAGTTGAACGCTAATTTCAAATCTAACAAATGGTCGGTGCGCACAGTATGCCGCTAGCTAAACTGAAACCTTTAGCCTGAATCACTCCCACCTGTTGAGCTCAGAGAATGTTGGAAGTAGCTGTAGTCTTACCTTAAGTTACAGACAGGACTTTCACCAGTGCCTGGGTGCTGAAGCTAAATCACTGGCTATTAAATTCAGTAGAAAAAGGTTATGTATATGTGCGTATGCACACAAAAATACCCATGTAAATGTTTGAGTGCATATATATGTATGCAATTTGGATATACAGTTACATGAATCATTTATTAGTCATTTTGCTTTGGGTTTTTTTTCATTCTTTTTTCTTTTAATGTCTTCTCCACTTCTATTTCTGACCTTCTTTATGTGTCTCAGATTATGCATCTTAGGAAAGCAGACTATGAAATGAGCAATATTTACTACACTTTCAACTGCTGAAGGCTCCTTTCACTCATAAATATAACTAAAGTTCAGTGTATTTAAGGATGTTATCCTACTGAGGAAAAGTACAGTGCTTGGAGGCAATGCAGATTAAAGAGTCACCTTCCTTATTTGAGGGAGTGAAATTGATGTAAGTAATGTACTTGGGGACAGAGAAAGGAAAATTCAGAACCCTTTTTGACAGAAGAAGCAGGACCCAATTCAGTTTGGGCCCTCTTGCAGTGACTGTTGCAAGGGCCAACTATATTCCACCATCAAGGCCATTACCTATGAGGTATGGCACTTATTAAATGCACATTAATTACCTGAAGTTTTTCTTGTCGCTGATGAACAATTCAATAACTGCTCTAAGATGTTTTCTTACTTTCCATATCCATACTAGATTAATTAAAAATAAGAGTTCATGAAACATTAGACCATCATTCAAAAGGTATCCATGAATGAATTGGTATTATCTTTATAAACCTTCATTTACATATTAATTTGACAATATGGCATGCAAAATCATCCAAATGACATTCCAGTGACAATATTTAAATAAAAAATGAATATTTGAATATTCATTTAATAAAATAAGACTTATTTAGGTGTCAAACCTCATAAATGTTTTTTGAAGCCACATCATAGAATTGCTTCTATTCTCAAAGACTTCAGAGAACTCCTAATAATTTGATAGACAATCCCTAAAGATTTGTTAAATAGGGACGATAATAGGAATTAATAATTTTAAAAATTTATTATAATTGAAATCTTAGTGTAGAATTAACACTAATTGTCTTAGTGCTATAGTTTGAAAATAAATGATGTATTTGAAAACAGGGATAATTTATCTGAAACTTTAAGAAGGAAAACATACTCAGTTCTGCTTTTAACAAACTGTATTAATACCTATGTTTATAGACATGTCTATTTATACTGTGAGACACATTAATTAAATTAATTTTTAATAGAGTTGTTAAGATGGGCTTTAGCTCACTTCCAACAGTTCAGAGAGCCAACAGTTTGGATGCTTTGGCAATGTACCTGGGGCACCTGCTCCTCCTTCCACACGTGTCCAGAATCTGACTTAGCACAACTGGAAGGCAGACTTTGAAAAAGTAAATTGCATAATGTTCACATGAAAACAAAATACCTGTTCTTTTATAAAATGACAGCCAAAAAGCTTTCAGCTAAACTTCCACTGAAAAATGGTCCATTCATTTTCCAGCTTATTGAGAAATCTGGACATAGGCTTCATGTTTTAGTCTTTCTAGAATGGTTACAAAAAAACAGATGTGCTTTCTGGACTGAAAAGCTGAGACAGAGGAAAATATACATCTATCATATGGGTTTTACATTTTATATTGCTGTAGAACTGTCCCCTTGGCTGTCTTTCTTGTCCTGCAAGATAACAATATTTTCTGTAGGGGTGGCCGCCTGCTATTCTGATTTCAGTGAAACACCTCCCAAAATAAAGCATATAGAGAATGGGGCAAACACTCCCTCTGGTTTTTTTTTTTCTCTCATGCTCCAGTCTCATTGTGTTTAGGCTTTTATATCACACTTAGCAATTGAGTTTTTCAATACATCAGCCTGATTGCAGATAGGGACAAAGGGAAGTAGAAGACCATCTGATCCTATTAGGCAATATGGCTCCTGCCTGCACCTTTTTATCATGTTAAATATGATCACAACACCACTGTTAAGATTGCATTAGATGTGTTACTCAGAAAAATACCCTCACTACCCATAACTAACAAACAAGCAATTTGATGTAGAAATATTGTATTATAAAATTTGCCTAAGATACAGCAACTGGGTTAGCATGGCTACCACAAATCAATATTTTTAATATGAACACCAGTGTAAGAAAACAAAAGAGAAAAAGAGATTGGCAGGAATTGAGCTTTCAGTTGATAGACACATGAAAGTGCATAAAATACGCATTTGCTGACCTAACAGCCCATGAGAGAATGTTACCCCAAGAAGAAATATTTGAAAAATACAGTGAAGCTCACAGAGTGATACCAAATTAAATAGATTTCATTTTTAGTTTTTGACATCACTAGACAATGGACTTCACAAATCACTAACACACACTGATTCTAACGTGACCTAAAAATTATAGAAACTTAAGAGAAGGAATAAAACCCCCTCAAATTCAGTTTAAAAGTACAGATGTCTTTGTTTTTTCACTGGCAACTTCAACACTATTGCCTTTGGACATTTTATTTTTCAGAAACATCTGTCCAATTTGGATCTGTCATACTGCAACTGTGATTAGTTAGAGATGTTACAAAAAGTGAAATTACTTATGCAAGTCAAGTCTACAGAGTTAGTATATCATGAACACAAAGTAATGAACTTTCTGAAAACAACAATCTGAATTTCTCTGTTGCCTTTTACCCATGGACCCCAAACCACCTGAAAAGCATTATTTAATTACATATTGCTCAACCTAGAGACAGGATGTATACCAAAAATTCAGTAAGTCTCCTCTGAGATGGAAAACAGCACATATTCAGAAGAAAAGCAATGCCTTAACTTAGGAGGATGTGAAAAGTCAGTGAAAATTCAAGAGCACACAAGTAGGGAGCCTTAAATTATTTATGTTATATTTGACTGAGGTATCATCTTTTACAACAAAGCTTTTTGGGTCGTAATCCATGATGCTTCCAACCACTGGTGAATAGTGGGGGGTTTTTGCCCCTAAAATATGGCAGTGGTAACTGTTTCATTTTTAATCTCATTTATGAGAAATTTGAGATAAATTTTCGTTCTGGACAAAAATTTTTAGGCAAATAGTTTACTCACCAAAAAATGAAGGACAACTGAAGCTGTTTGAAAGTTTGGATTGAATTCAGCAAATTGTTTCAGCTAAACAATGTGGGGGTGGAAAGTGGAATTCTGAAAATGTGAAACATTCTGTTCTGACATTATCAAAATTATAAAATTTGTCCTTTATTTTCTTCTTTTTAGTTAAAGCATTAGAAAAAGTGGGCAATACAACCAAAAAGGAAGAAGAGAGTGACACACCACAAGAAAAACCTGGAGTGTGTCACACTTGGAAGCTTTTCAGTCTGACTATTCCCAGTTTGTGCAAGAAAGCCTCCAAA
Organism: Pachycephala philippinensis; assembly: GCA_013397055.1. Lineage (NCBI taxonomy): Eukaryota > Metazoa > Chordata > Aves > Passeriformes > Pachycephala > Pachycephala philippinensis. The sequence goes on along the minus strand of VWZT01003777.1, from coordinate 58,855 downwards.
CAAGAATGAGCTTTACCACAGAGGATAAGGATACGTGCACATTTCACATATTTCTCCTGTGAGTTAGAGCAAAGATGCACCAATTGAAAGCTGGAAAACGCTATTAGTAAAGTCTACCAATTTGATCTCTTTGCTCATCTTACATAATGTGCTTGATGAAAAGCAATTTAGATTTCTTTTCATTAACTCTTTTTGACTGAACTATTTTTGCACAGGTCATCTTCTGCCCTTTAGTGGTTTAAAATATTGATCAGGTAAAACTATCTGTACTCCTGAATTTACCACTCATTTTAGACAAATGCTTCTCTTCAGCAGACTACTGTTGCCTGGAGCTGACAGGTGCAGGACAAAGTTAAAGTTGTCTTACCTACTCACAGGAGGACTGTGTCACCACAGAAGAGACACTATCTAGTGACTGAGAAACCAACTTTAAGCAATGAATTTCCCACTTGGCAAAGGATTGAGATGTAAGTTGCTTGAACTCTGGAATACCCCTTGAATAAAGTACACATTACTTAAAATGATGGCACTATGGCACATATTGGACCAGTATTCACTTGAACTTGTACAAAGAGCCACCAGAAAACAGCCTGCTTGATAATAGGCAGGGGCAGAGCCTTTACTCAAAAACATGAGCGATGCTCAAAAGTCTCATGCATCATTCTTTTTACTGTAGGAAGCTGGCAGAGACGCAAAAGATTAGAAGACCTACAAAGATGCACATTTCAGGGATCTGCCAGAGGCTCTGACCCATTTCTTGATGAATATTTGAGCCTTCTCTTGGGGGCAGATTGAAGAATCATCCACAACAAAAACTGCCAGGACCCAGCAGTTCACCTCAGGCTTCAAAATCTCCAGAGTCACACCCCAACCTGTTGTTGCTCATGAAGTCTGGACAGATTGGGCAGCCTTCAACTAACTACTGGCAGAAATCCCAGGCTCAACTGTACTGGGGCTTTTTGGCTTCTTTCGCCCTCTAATAGCTCATTAAGCTCTCTTGCGAGGGAAGAACCTGGCATCCAGAGCTGCAGCTACTAAACTCCATCTACTGTCATCTGCATACAATTTGCTGTGTAGAGCTGAGGCACCACACTGTTCTGAAGGGAAAAAGTGATGTGGAGGAACAAAAACCACTCACTCGTACACCATCCAAACCTTGTTTGTGTATTTTCATAGCTTTGTTCACTTTTGCAGTGAGCAGAAAATGGGAGCAGATAAATCTTTGAATATGCATTTGGCAAAATCACCTGTGATTCACCTGGCCACTGATGTGAATTTGGCTCAGCTTAGCTGTGACTACATATAGACTCATGTCAGTGAGCAACTTTTATCAGCTGTTCTTGTTTAGCTGTTGATTTCTGGTTAGAGGGTCTTCTCAGGGCCCAGAAGTTGTTTTCCAATATCAGTGTGTGGGAAAATACAGTCCACTTACATACTGAAGGCCTTTAGCTAGTAAGATAACAGACAACAGGGTTTGAAATGACCAAGAATGCTACGCTGCTAACCAGAGAGAGTCAGAACACAATATGAAATAGATTAACTTGCTCAGGTCTTGCCTTTGGCAGTTTTTGGTGTAAATGATCTCTTGCCCATAGAGTACAACTGCCTGTTTTCCTGCCTGCTTCTACAGAAGCTACCCAACCCCCAATTGTTTCAGTGTGCTTTTCTTTACCTAGTTCCCACTTGGGAAATTAAAAAAAAAAAAAAAAAAAAACCAAACAAACAAACCCAAAAAAACCCCAAAAAAACCCTATAGTAGAATCTGTTATGGAGTGTAAAAGGCTTTCCATCTCCTCTCCTTTGTCCCTCTCAAGTCTGCCAAATGATCTACTCCCAAGAGCACTGTCTCATCTGATTGATCTAGATCACCAAACATTACTACTTAGAGTATTTTAGGTAATCTGGCTGACTGGGACAGGCACAGTTAGCAAACACACTGAAGCAGCTCCAGCAGAAAATCCAGTGGAGCAGTGGTATCTGTAGGAAGAGGGTGATGAGCAGGCAGAGTTGGAAGCGGAAGAGAGCAGGAGGTGACAGTCCCTTCTGCCCACCAGGCTGAGTTTCATTTGTGAGATCCATTCTCAGGAGCGGTAAAACTTCTTAGACCAGGAAAGGTTTAGGGCTGTGAGCCAGAAGGAAAGCTCTCAAGCTTAAAAAACCTACTTTGGACAAATTCCACTAAGCAGCATCTCTTACATGAACACGATATTAACAGCTCAATCCTTATATAACTAAAAGAGATAAAATACGGGGGAAAGGAATAAAAAAGAATCTGAAGTTAAAAAGGAATACCTGAATTATGAATTTCACCATTATTTTTTATTTAAGTCAGAAAAGCAGGCCTGCTTTTTACTAAGAGAAATGTGTTTTTCCTTGATCTTTGTGGGAGACAGTCAGTAAAGCAGGGAAAAAAAGAGTGAATTCATAGTCTTTGCCATTTCCAGAGCCCTGTTCTAACTCAATCATTAAGCCAGAGCAGTAGTGTAATCACACCTAAACATGATCAGTTATCTTTTCTCCTTCTCTCTTAACATATGTTCGATTTTATAAAGTGCTGAGGAAGAGGAAATTGAGATTACAGTACTTACAGATGTCCTGAGAATGCTGGAAATTGTTGATGGAATAAACTACAATGAGAGATCACCTTTCCTTCATTTCAAAGCATGTGATCCTTAATTTGGCTGATACTGAGAGATGTTTTCTTCACGGGGCTTTCTGTCTCTTCTACTTTGGCAAGTGATGGAAGAAGGTGATATAAGAGACACTGGTCCAAATTCAAACACATACAATCTCGACTTTAATTCATGTTTGGAAGGAGAAGTTTTTCAATTACATAAATAAATTACAACCTTTACAAAATCTTTTCTATGGCTCCCTGACTGTAATGGTCAAGAAAAAATAATACTCTGTCATGCATAACCTGTGAAAACTGTCCCTTTATCATGAAAAAGGATTACAGCTATGCTATTTTCATTCTAAGCCCATTTCTTTAGCTAAAATATAATGGCTTAATTTCATTTTCTTTTCAATGTGAAATTAGTGCTGATGAAAAATACCAGCTTAGCAGCTTAAGAAACTGAAGCATGTTACTCATCCAGAGAGTGGGAAAACCACAGGTAAACATAGTGTAGGGTACCACCAAAACCAATCAAAACTGGTGTAGATGGGAAAGCTATTTCAAGAAATAACTTGTTCCCCCCACAAGATATATACAATTCTTAGTCTCCCTGAGGACTTTGTCAATGGCAAAGACAAAGCAAATATGACTCAGAGTATATTAGCATAGTCATTAGGTGATTTAAATGAAAATGTAGAAGGTACTTCAAAGTTTAGTCACTGTTGAGTATGAACTGGATATATTTTTGATTAGATATGCTAAGGTTTTAGCTGTATGTGTGCTTTTCTGTAGATCTCTCTTTTCTTCTGAAGTGGTAAATGGCTGTCTTCAGGATATCAAAGCATATATGTTGGTAATTAAATTTACGATAAATTTATCAGTACATCAATAATGAGAAAAGTGTCATTAATTATATTGTTGATAATGAGATACATGTTGACATACATACATTAGTATGGCACATGCAAATGCTTAGTCTTCGGTTAAGCTGTGGGCTCATCTGTAACCCATGCCCATCTTGGCTTCAGTGGTGGAAGGAAATCACATTCTGAGCTGTCCTCTTCACATCAGGATCACCTGGGGTCAGCACAGGACCACGGTCCTAAAAATACATCAGAAAGGCCAGTTAATAATTAGTTATTACTTTCCAATGGTCAGGAGCAAATGAGTACAGAGGCAAAAAAAGAAGAGAAACCTAATTTGAACTTATGCTCCTGTGTTAGCTGCTCTTCTTGCACCACTCATCTCTCTCTCAACCTCTTGGTTGTGGGTCACTAACTAACTTAAGGCTTCCTTAAATTCCTTAAATGCAGCCTTGGATGGCTAGGTTCAGGATTCGTGCAAAAAGCTGGGGGATTTAAACTGTGGCTGGTGGATGTGAGCCTGAGTGCATCTCAGTGAACATAAATGAAAACTAAATCTGAGGGAAGCTAGGCCAGCCAAATGCACTCCTGGGATGAGGGGAGGCGGAAGAAGGTGTAAAATACACCAGCTCAGACTCCCTCCAGAACTGGAGAACTCAGATTCACATCTGAATTTGGCTCCCATTGCCTGACTCAGAAAGGCGAACTCTTTCCAAGTCTGGAGACACCAGTACATTCTGTGCGAAACCTTACCGAGATACTATTCAGCTTGTCTAGCCCACAAATTAACTTAGCCTGATGTATCTTCTGTTTTCCTCTGGAGGCACAGTCTGCATTCAAAGAACCAGCGCACAGCAGAAATGAGAACAACACCGTGTGCTGCTCTGCGACATGCTGCTGTGTGCCGGGCATGTGCATGGGCAGCACCCCTGAGTGATGCCACGGGCATTAATGCCGGGGCTGCATGCACCTTCTGTTTTCTTAGGTGAAATAAAATGAGAGTGAAATAGTCTCCTGTAGGGAAAATACATGGCAGAGAAGCCTCCAGGATCCCTGAAGCAAGATGTACTGCGAAAAGTACATGATGAAGTAGGGGCTGCTTGGCTTTTAGATGTGTTGTAGTCATGTGAGCTGCAAGGAAGAAATATCTATGGGTCAGGACCTGTCAAGCAAAAAGAAAAAGAGAGTACCAGTGCTGGCAGGCGGTGTGGAATTTTAAACCCAGACTCAGATCTAGGAGAAGATGCTTTGTAGCAAAGTCTACCTACCCCACAGAAGGGTTAGGAGTTTCCTGCCTCCATGAAGACCACCACTGCTCGGTGACTTAGACTGGGGACAAGCAGCGTGACACTCAAGGCTTGGCTGAAGGAAACTTCCTACCTTCCTCTAGAGCTGCACTGGAAAGCAGCAGAGACCTTCAGAGACTGCCACCTCCTTATCTTCTACAATCTCTGCAAAAGCCATAGAGTAAATTATGTTTTCTTTAATTCACATGGAAATACAGAGAGATCACTGGAACCCACTGCTTGGGGAGGATACAAGCCACAGTTCAGTCAAAATGGTGTTACCATGGCTGTTCAGAACTAAATTCCAGGAATTACACATCTGAGAAAATCTGGGGAAAACACTTTATCTCTCTTCTACCATGAAAAATGTGACTTAATTATGGAAAAGTTACAAAAGAAGATAAAATTGGGGACTTGCAATTTTTTTAAAATCTGGCTTATTTCTAGTCACAACATTAGAACTTTCTTTTATCTGGATCACCAGATAAAAAATAATTATATTAGAAAAGGAGTGCCTTGGAAATTGGACACATGAAACTAGAATGCTGTTCTCCCTCATATATTAGCACTGTTAATGGATGACCTGAGATCCTAGAAGTGTTAATCAGGCACTCAGAGCTACTTTGAACTCCATCCTGTGCTTTATGAGGAGCAACCTCCAGGATCTCCCCAAATCCAAGCTGCACATTGACACAACAGGATGCATGGCCATTGGGAGCCACCTGCACATGGGGCACCGGGGTGGCTGGATGCAGGAGCCCAACAGTCGGTGCTGCTGATGCCAAAGAAGGGCAGGGGGAAAAGCAGAGCAATAACTGTGCTGGTTTGGCCCAATGAGGGAAGGCAAGGTGGAAACACAGCAAGGAGGTGAGCAGTGTCAGCAGCCTGAGGCTACATGAAGTGTCTGTGAGAGAGACCAGCAGCCCCAGCACAGCTGTGTCCCAGAGACTGAATTTGTAATGACTCGGCAAAGCGTATGCCAGAAAGCTTGCCTACCCCTGCAACCATAGAAGTTGTGAGTGGATGCTTGGGGCCAAATTAATCCCTGTTGGAAGCTCAGGAAAATCCAGGGGAGGTAGAGGCACAAAAAAATGTGGCCCTTTATTAGCATCATAGCTTGAAAGCCAATTTTTGTACATCAAGAAGTGATAAGCAACCAAAATAATGTCAAAGCAAAAGAGGACTTTTCTTTCTAAGAACTTCTGACTCCAGTGTTACTCAAGTCCCATCCATTCTCTCAAATTGCTGGTGAGAAATCTATTAATTATCCCTCACTAGCAAAACAGAATAAATACCTCTTTTAAAAAGGGCTCTGCAATTTGGTCAGCTTCATGGATATGGGCCAAGAGATTAGCACTAGATCCTGCAAGCAGGATCAGCCTGCTGCAAGCCCACACTGTGTGCAGGGAAAAGTTTTCCAGACATAGGAATTACACCTGAAAACTCTGCACTGTAACATGATAGAGCAGGTAACATCTGCCAGGTTATGAGAAATGTTAAATACACAAACATATGTTTGGGCAACCTCATGCAGACTTTTGTAGCTCATAAAGAAGACACCTAAGGGGGTATGCTTTCAAGACCTGAGGTTGATATTTTTCATTGGGGTGATTAATATTGGCTGGAAAGTGAGCGGTAATAGTGGTGAAAACTGGGAAAAGTAAACTTCAATAAAAGTCTCTGCAAAAAGGAGACGTTCCCAGAAAATGTTTAGACCAAAGCCAATTTTCCTTCAAGAAAAAGCACTAGAAGAAAGCCACCAGCCCAAAAACCGACTAACTCAGTATTTGGATTGCTGCAAGGCACTTTGAGGTACAAATACACAGGTTTCCAGCTTAGAACCAGGTTGCAGGTGCATGTCTGATGGCGATTCAACAAGAGTAATAAACAAAGCAAGTATCAGTGTGCAAACTGCAACCACATAAGGACGATTATTCATGTGCTTTTCAAATGTCATACACAGTTCAGTTTAATCTATGTCATGGCTGACCACATAGAGTTAAATCAAAACAGGCTGTTAGAGGAAACAAAGAGGAAATGAAACAATGGCAAAGATATGTTCAAGCTGAAAATACCAAGTGGTCTTTGAGGAAACAATAGGGATGCTATTAATTGTAAAATACCCTGTAGGCTCCAAGGTTGGCAGCATTCACTTTTCCAAGCCTGAGGCCAGAATCAAAGAGGACACTAAATCCTGAAAGCCTAGGAAAGCAGAAGAGCTGAGTGTGCTGATGAGGGTTATGGAGAGGGTGTCAGAGAATGCTGTTGGCTACACAAGGCACCCAGACGGAGACCCGAAGACGATGCTGCAGTTCAGCAGTCTGTTACCAACCCAGTGATGGAGGTAATGGGACTGAAGAGGAAATCATACATGCAGGGGAAGATTGAATTCCTGCCTCACATTACCCTAGGTGAGCGAGAGCTCATGGTACTGAGATAGTTGCTTAGTATTAGACCTATTATCTATGATTTACTAGGTAAAACCCAATATGGATTTCAATGCAAAATCTTTAAGCATGCTCAGGAAACAGAAGCATGGCATAAGGAAAAGAGCAAGGAACAGGATGTGTCATCATCCTGTGCTGGAGTGTGGCTCAGATGTGAAAGCCCTGGCACTGGCACACAAGGCAATGCATCCTAGTCCTGTTATCATCAGATTGCTCAAGGGTGCTGCTCCCAGTCCCAGGGCTAGCACATTGTATGCCATCTTAAACACCGCTGCAGTGGGAGGTGTGTCCTGGGGAACCATGTGTCATCCCACAGGAGCCTGCTCCTGGAACAGGACTCAGCTTCTGCAAAACACATGGGCAGCCTTGAGTGGGGCCATGGTCCAGGGATACTCCTGTGCTTGGCACAAGGTAGTTCTCACCCCCAATGTGGGACTGGTGCAGTGCTCTTAGGAAGAGCCTCCTGCTCTTCACCACTCAGAGAGTGCTGACATCTGACACCGCAACATTTTCAGATGTTGGCAAACCTAAACTGGGCAGCAAAAGGGACTCCAAGGTCCTTTTCTCAGGTAAGGATTCACATGCTTGGATGCCACAGGCTTGTTGCATGCTCCCTCATGGACTACAGTTCTTTCAGCCACTTGGATTTAAGTGCAGATTATCCTATTGGGACTATATCAAATAATTACACAGCTAGATATAATAACTATTATTAACTCTTAAATTACTACTGCAAAAAACATCTGGTTTAAAATAACAACTATAACTCAGTCGTATAGTTCTATATTATTTGGTGATTGCCAATACATACAAATATCTGTATAGAGGCATTTAAACAAGAAGAGGTACATAAAAGAAACAAAATGAAACAAGTTAATGTTTAAATCAATGCCTATTCATGTTCTAATCAGTCTTGCATAAAGTATTCAAGGTTGCTTTTAAAAAAACTGCAAAAATTGTTTGGATTAAACCTGCTTGAAAACAAGTGCAGTTTTAACATTAATTGTTTTGATTGCACTTTAGTTTTGAATACATTTTGAAATAAAATAAACCAAAACAAAACAGCAAAATGTTCCACTCAGAGTGATTAACAGAAACCTTGATTTTTTTCAACTAAAACAATTTATCAAATCTAAATTGAATGTGTTACATTTTGCTGAAACTTTCATTGGCATAAAAATATGTCAAATTCTTTCTGTCAAGAAAACAGGTGATAAAATACTTAGGAAATCAAGGAAAACTTCTAGGACATAATGTCATAAAGTAGGATGAAAAAGCATCATAAGACAAACCCTAAGAAAGTTCCCATAGCTATAAATAAAGAACTAATGTGAAGCTGGATAGGCTCATTGCCCAGATTGTTTATATCCTATATTGTCCCTGTATTGTCACTACGTAGACTTGATGGTACCTTCTGCCCAACTCTTTGATGGCACCCTGGGTTTCATCAGGGAAGCCCGCCAGGAACAGCAGGCAGAGACAGGAGTACCCATCTCTTTTTGAGGTCACCACACACCACAAAGTCCCAGTCAGTGCTGTGGTCAGTGGTGGTCACCCCACGTGGCATGCCTGTGGGTCACACAAGGCACTGCCACGGCAGGCACCCAGAGAAACACATCCCTGACCTTCACCCTGCACTTCCTCCAGCTCTGCCAATCCTGTCCAGGTAATCAAACTCTGCCCAGCATCCATCCGCTCAGGGATGAGTCTGGGTGACTGCAGATGCAGAAAATGCTGCCTCTCTTGGTAGCTAATGTGCAAGGTCCTTCCAAGAGCCTGTTCAGTTGTATTTCCTCCCTCCTCCTCCCCAAAACTGTGAGGACCCAGGGCAGCCTGTGCCGTGTTACTGAACATGCAATGGTGCAGACCCAGCCAGCCCATAGCCACATGGGGCAGGCAAGAATGGACAGATGTGACCTTTTTTGCATGGAAAACACTTTCTCTGTGACACCAGCTTCTGCTTCAGGATGCTTGTTGCCTCCACAGGTCTCTGTGCTCTGCTCTGGGGCACTGCAGACCTACATGGTGAAGAGCAGAGATGAATGTTCGCCCAGGACTGCTGGCCAGCCCTCCATGAGCATGCAGCAGAAGCATGCTTAGGGTGATGTGGGCTGCCCCAGATTGCCTCCGCCTGCAGGGACGAGAGGATGACACTGACCTGAACATCTTTCTGATTCTCCTCTTTCTCTTCCTGCCATCACCTACCCACTTCTTGCTCCTGCCACCTCCCTCTTGCTATAAGGCAGCTGGATAATCTCCAATCTGACTTCTGATTTAGTCCATTGAAGTTATGTTTCAATAAGTAGATTAAATAATTTCAAGGCCCATCCCTACTAACTTGTCGCTATTTTGAGGGACAGCAAATTTACCAGGATGGACTAGTTGGCCTTGATACCAGAGAACGTGCCATGCCGTGTTTACTTTTCCATACAGATGTGATCATGAGGACCAGGAAATATCGTGCAGAATTAAATAAATACATAAAGGAGAATATTTTCCAATATCTACAAGGAAATTTTGGAGGAGATGACTGATGCCAAATATTTTTTTACACTTGATGTGTCAGCAGGGTTTTGGCAGGTGCCCCTAGTAAAAAACGAGAACATATTTATGCACATTCAACACCCTCTTTGGGAGATGCTGTTTCCTTAAGCTGCCATATGGGTTGTATTCAGTATCCAAGGTGTTTTACAGGAAAATAAAACAATTTTTTATCATATACAGAGTGCTTAAGCCTAAACAGATGAGGGGGGAAAAGTAAAATGTCATGATAAAAGGCTCCATGCAGCTTTGAAAATAACTAGATCTTCTACAAAGAAGTTAAACAAACAGTAAGTGTAATCTAAATGCTATATAATGAAAGTAACACACTTGGAAGAGAAGTTTCAACAGCCCAACCCAACATGCAGACAGTTTTCAGTATATGCAGCTGTCACTAACATGCTTGCCCTGACTAGCAGAGGATAGACAGGTTTCTCATAACAGTGAATTCTGGGAAGAAATGTATGACTGAAAAACCTTGTCAAGCAGCCAGGAACACAGATATTTTTAAAGGGGTGCAGTTCTGAGTCAGCCCCACACCAAACATTCAGCAGATTACTAATGCCTCTAGACATACTACCAGCATAGTGGCCCCACAACAGGTGGGTCTGTACTGGGAAGTGACCAGTGGTCAGCTCTGTGCAGTGACCACCACTAAAAACTGCAACTATCCTTCCTCCCAAGCTTCAGGGTGTCAAATAGTTGCTTGAGGAAGTGCAGCACTGAGATTTAGAGTCAAGCAAGAACAGTGTATTGCTGTTACAAACCATGCCCTGTCAAGTCCTTCACCAAGAACACAAAGATTGGGATCCTTCAGCTTTCAAGCACTCTTCTGCAGTTGAACACAGAAACAGTCTGGAGCATATGACAAAACTATGAAGGTCTTCAATCTAAAACAGCTTTTGTATAATCCAGCTGGCTGAGTCAATGCCTTGTCTGGTTTCAGAGTGACCACAATGGTCAGAACTGCTGCGGAAGGCAGCTCTGGTACACAGGGCTGGAAGGGCACGTCCTGAGCCCTGCTGAGGGTATCAACATGACCTTCCTTCCCTGGCAGATAGCACTGATCACAGGTACGAATCACATTCTTGGATATCTGCTATTCAGGAGCAGGTGAGCTATTCTGAGAAAGAAGAGCTGAAGTTCAGGTACAGGGGAGAGCGTCGGCAGTCTCATCTGAGTAAGTCTCGTATGTGTAACAGTAAAATTTAATTCAGACAGCCATGTCCAGTGACAGCACAGTGCTCTCCATCCAACAGCACAGTCACTAAGGATTAGCTACACCGTGCCACTTGGTAGGCTGCCTGACATTTTGCATTATCTGCATTTTGCTCATTGTTATTTTTTATAGTATCTGGAGAAAGAGAATGTCTGTCTACCTTTACTGAACTCTTGCAGAAGTCAGTTGGAACCACATTTTTTCTTGGGCAGGACCTCATTTCACACAGCACTATCTGTGAGGACCAAGGCTCTTCATGAGGGGAGTGACCCACTGGAGCCAAGACACTCTGTCTGGCCATGGACATCTGCACCCAGACATGCCTCAGACACCAGCTAGCCCATGCCTCCTCTCAGCATGCCAAAAGAGACAAGGGTCCATTTTAGAGCACAGTGGCATAACATATATAGAGATCCTTATAGAGGAGAAAAAACTGAGGTTCATCTTGGTAGAGAAAAGGCAAAAGCAAAAGGAGCTGACTGGTTAAAACATGAGATAATCAGAACACAATGACCTGCTGTTTAAATCAAGACTGATAATACAGAGGGAGAAGAAGTTAATCAAATACTGACACAACTATTCCATTTTAAAAAGTCAGACATTTCCTTTTATAAATAACTGGTATAAAACAATAGATAGTGGAGTGAAGGGACTGAAGAATATATTGTTTTCACCAAACAATGTTGTATTTGGGAGTAGAGGAACCAGTAATTATGATATTTTAGCAAAGCCTGGTCTTGGCAGCTTTTTCAGCATTCACATGCAAAGTGAAATGTCAGTTCCAAATATCAAATTAACAGTAAATCTAGTTCTCCCATTTCTTCTAAGCTTCATTCCATTGACTTTCAAATCACTGAGTGATTTAGAATATCAGGTTGTTTCAGAAATAAAATACACTTGGTGGCATTTCAAGTCTAACATTATGCTCATATGAGTATTGTACAATTTAGCAGATTGTTTAAGAGAAAGCAGCTACAAGGATCAACAGACCTGACTCAGCTATGAAGTTACTGGAAAAATCCAAGTTGGTAGATTTTTAAAAATCTAAAATGAACCACATGATTTGGTTTCAAGATTTAAATGAATTTAACAAAATTATCTGATTATAATTTTAAAAAAAACCCAAAACCCCAAACACCAAAACCAGTATCAGAAGGAAAGGAAGCAGAGAAATCAAAATCCCTTTCTAGTAACTTCAGTGCTTGCTTGATTGTGGGGATAAATCAGCATGTCAATAATACCAGTGAAATTCCTCCAATTTTATGTGGAAAGCATATTGCATTAAATAGACTTTAATCTACAGATCCCTTGATCATTAAAACTCTCCATAATCAAAACAGGGTCAAAAGGCAAACAAATGAAATGAAGTCAAGTGATTACAAAAATAAACAACTGAGCAGTAGATGGTAATTTTATGAAGCATATGCAGTAGTTCATATCACAAGGGTGGAAGGACTGGGAAAAAACACTGGTTTTGGAAAAAAAATATATTTGTCTGAAAATGATCTCTTAATTTTTTGGCTACTCTTTCATCCACCACAATTGTGTGGTCTGTTTTTCAGAGAAAGAAGAAGCCAACTGAACTTCCTTTGGCCAGAGTTTTTTTGTCTCAGGAGTGGAATCAGGTTTCTCTTAAATAACTGAAGGCAAGATGGTTGTCTTATATTATATGTGTTGTTACCAAAGCTATTGTGGATGAAGACCATACCCAAACCATTGCAGACTGTACCAAGTCCAGAGAAATATGTTGCTTCCTTCACAAGAAGAAAAAAATGTTTTCCATTGTATGACTGAGAAAACATCTGTTGCTAATCCATGCAGTTTTAAAAGACTGACTGGTAGCTGTGTTCCTCTGGAGATGGATTGACTTAGCAAGCAATAGATCAGTTCTAAGAAAAAAAATCTTCATTGGGGCCTCGGTGTCCTCCCTGCGCTCTGGACATACCAACCCCAGGGCAGAGGGTGTACCAGACTCCAGAAAAAGATGACACAAAGTTGAGCCAGAGGCATCCCTAATTATCCAAGAACACAACCTTGAGTTTACCTGAAAGACTCTGGGGTTTTTTTCTTATCTTCTCATGCTATTTTTAAACATTTCACATGCAGAACACACATACAAAGTGGTGATAAGAAAAGGAAATTAAAAGATGTCTGAGAAGTATCCATGGACCATGAGCACAGGGGAACACACTAAGCGTGTAACATTAAGATCTCAAACCTGGGATAATTGTCAGCTGTCCTCACATTATCTAAGAAGCTGACATCTTTGGTATTTGAGTATCACTTCAGAGATCCTGTTTTCATCTCTGTGACTGCCTCAAGGAGAGTGCAGGGTGAATTGTACAAGGCAAAGCAGGGTCAGGAGCAGTGTTTGTCAAGGCAGCCAGACCTCTGCACTCCTGAACCAGGCGCCTATCCACACAATATTCCATAAAGAATGTCAGGTAATGCTTTTTGATTGTAACTAATGAGTAGCAGGGAATGTATCTCTACATATAATTTGACTTGAGTCTTAGACCAATATCAGAATACTTTAGTTCCTGGAATTGTATCGCTTTCCAAACTTCTCCCCTTTCTGTGTTTTTTTTCCCCTTTTCTCTCCCAGCATTTTAGTCCAGCAGCCCCATAGTGCAGCGTAATCTGAGGTGTCTCCTGCTCACAGCAGGAGACACCTCACAGCATTCATACCCCGTTTGATGTGTACTCTCAGTCTCTCTGCTCTACGTAAAACACAGCAACAATCTTTGCTTCAGCTTTTCAAGAGGAGACATCAGTAAGCTCTGTTGGTCCTTATACAGATCCTAACCTGTCTTTCCTTCCCCCTCCCATAACGTAGTCCCTTCCATACTAACTTTCACAAGTAAAAGTCGTGTTAGGAAGATAAGGCAATGGTGTCTTAGCATTTTATTGCCCTCCAGTATAGTATTTCATACCCAGATATCTGTAAAGAATGCGTCAGATGAAGTAAAGCTCTGTATGCTGGGATCTCACAAACTGTGGTAGATAAACTGAAGGCAAATCAGTTACTCCTGGATGTTTAATCTCATTCAGGGCTTAAATGAAATACAGTATCCTGTAGGCCTTTAAACATAGCAGCTCAGACTATATAGTCAACTCAATGAAACATCACAAGTGCAATTTTAAGTTGTGCCCTATGAAGTTCAGCTCTCCAATCAAAATATTCTGGAATGGACATGCAAGGAGATCACCCACTATCTAAAGAGGTTGTGTGACTTTTTTTACTCCTGCAGAAAGCTGGTACTCAAGATATGTGAATTTCAGTCTTGAAAATGGAGAGGCTTAATTTTTTCCACTTTACTCAAGTGGATTTTTATATCTATGAAAAGTAACTGATGGCAGTTCTACATCTTGTAGAGCTTTGTTGTGATAGAGGGATGGTGATTCAAGACCTTGAAAAGTCACTGTAAGTTGTAAAATATTTATTTCAGGCTCAGGTTTGCCCTGTCTCAGCATGCATGCTATAGGGGTGTTTGAAACTGGTGTTTCTGAGCAGGGGCAGATTTGGAATAGAAGTTGCTGACAAAGAGTCTGAAAGTGCAGTAAACTGTGAGGTTTAAGAGAAAGGTAAAGAGAGAATTTAATTAATGGCTCTGATCTCAAGATCAGTGGGAGGGCAGAAGCTAGGACAGGAAGGGAATCTTGCTTCACTGTTGACTCTGAAGTCTCACAAGTTATCATTCTGACAGGAAAGTGTAAGACTTTACCCCTTAACATGCTTACTTGCACTTAGACCTTCATTACCCTTTCTTTAATAATTTTCTGAAGAACCTCAAACCACAACACACCACTCTTTAACTTTGTACATGCAGAAGAAAGGAAGCACAGTTCTTTTCCAGGGCACTATGTGTACAACCTCTGAGTCTGTCGGTAGTGTCTACTCCTCTAGCAATTTTAGAAATGTTGGCAAACGCTATCTAAGTCACTCCTCATTGCATTTTTCAGAGATTTTCTGTACCGTTGTCCGCAAAAAGAAAAAGTCTTGACAGTGTTGAGTGGAGTATTGTATTGGCATTATCACTACAGAAAGATATTCCTGTTTTATATACCCAGCTAAGGAAGGCAATTTCAGCATTTGCTTCCTCAAGTGTTGCACTGCATGTTGAAGATGGTAGGCTGAAAAATGTGAATCACAATATCTCACTTTTTTTAAAGTTTTAATTTGAAAAGGTTTTGGTTTTTTTTTTTTTGCAAAAGATATGACTTAAGAGTTGGACTCAATGATCCTTGTAGGTCCCTTCCAACTCAGAATATTCTGTGATATTTTAAAATCAAAGTGTCTGATTTCAATTCTAATACCTATGTCTTAAGGAAATTAATTTTGGATAGTATTCACTGTGTGATTTCTGCAAGAACCAGAAAGAGATTTGTACACCATTTCAGTTTCAATCAGCTCTAGTCAGCCCTTCAAACCTTCAGAGTACTTCTAAATGGGGCTGGGAAAACCTTTGTATGAAACTTGAATTACCCAAACATCACAGGCCAAGGCAGGGGACTAATGCTTACATTTTCTTCAGAAAAATGGTAGCATGTAGAAAGCTTAGTGTACTTGTGAACACAATAAAAATAAGAAAATTCAGTAGGACAGTGGTGTGCTGCAATTTAGTTAAAATGCCAAGAGGTAGGATTATTACAGCTCCAAAACGGAGATAAAGTGTCACTTGAAATTTCTTTCAGATTACATGACTAGAAAATAAAAATCTGATTTTCAGTGAAAATTCATGGCTTCTTCTATTGCTTTTTATTTGTTAATTTTATTTATGTTTATTTATTATTACTTTTTAATTATTTATACTAGTAATAATAATTAATAAAGACCATCATTATTCTCATTATTATTTTTAAAGGCTTAAGTAGCATCAGTACTTTCAATGTAATTTCATTGTCTGGCATGGGAAAACTCAGATAACTGCATACTTTTATGTATGGCTTCATTTAAGCGTGCAGACAGTTTCAGAGAAGTCTATTATTTAGGATATCACTTAAGTCCTACCTTATCTTTTCTATCAAGTTGCTTAGTGGTAAGTTTAGACTGACAGTTTACTCAGAAAAATGAAACTGCTATTCCACTATCTTCCACAGAACACCATCTTCTACAAAAGCTCTCTTTAGGCTTCATAGGAGTTTGAGAAAATAAATGTAGAAGAATATTTAAAATTATTTTGCCTGGAATATTGTAAAAAGCCCCAACTATAATGAATACTTCAGAGAAGACAAACCTGTTCTTTTCATTTGCTTTTGCACATTAACCAGGGAATGCACTTTGAGCGGTAGTCATCAGCATGCTAAATTACATTACTATTTTTTTCATTCATCAATGGAAGTTTCACAGAAAATCTTTGCTTGTGCTGGCGTGGTCCTGATTTTTCATGGTTAAAACAGAGGTGTTTGTTGACTCTTACAGGAGTAACTTACACTGCATCCAAGAGGTGAACTTCTGCTAGCAAAATCAGTGGGAGCTTTGCTATCAACCTCCATGGGAACAGGATTCAGATATAATGACTTTCCTGGGATGTGCTGTGGTTTGGTGGATTACCTATTAGCCTACTATATTTTCTGCTCTATAATCTAAAGCGACTTGCTTTTAAGTGGGTCTGGTTATTTTGATTCTGTCTAAATGAGCTTTCAAAAGATTTTTATATTGTGAAACACTTCAGTTCTCAATCGCTGAAGTTAAAAAAAAATAGTAGTTTTATATTGCTTCAGCATTTTCAATGCATTCTGGTCTATTGACGTTACAAAATGGACTTTTTTTCCAAGTCATCCCAGATTTATTCTGCTTTCCCAGCAGCAACACTTTCCATTATGAAAGTTTTTAACTCAGGTGGCCCATGCTCTCTCTCCCCCACATTACAGGTCTGCCTTGGCCAGACTGCATTCCCTGCAATGGGAAAGTTCCCCCTCCAACCAGGTCTTGTGGTGACCCATGGGAGCCAATAAACCCCAGAGCCAAGCACAAGGGACCACAGGGAAACTTGGTCAGGCACCTGTAGCCACAGTGGTGAACACTGGCCTGCAACACCCAAGCTACAGTGCTCTCCTAATAATCTGGAGATGTACATGGATTTTAACTGGGATGGTTTGGGTAGTTAAACAAAGCAGGAAGTTTTCACTTGGGAACACAAAAAGTGAAATATGCTGACTAGAAACATCAAAATGAAGCATTTTCTTGTCTCAAGCCATACATCTGTACATGCCATGAACTTCCAGTTTCATTAAAGACTATCCATACAAATGAAAGATGCAGTTTTCAGCCCCTGACCCTTGTCCCTATCTTGGATGGTATTTATAGGATGAATTGCTCTTCTGCCTGATGTTATGGTCCCTCAGAAGGGACCTCATCCATCCTTGAGATGAAGGTTCCAATTTTCCTGGCCTTAGACTAGATCCTGGACTGCCTGAATTGCCAACATCATTTCACAAGCTCCTTTTAGGCTGAACAGTCACTTCTCTGGAAGATTTTATGGGGCAGCCCTCTTAACAGCGTTGCACAGATTAATCCTTTAAAACAAAAGATTAAAAGATTTTGAAAGCATCAGGTTTAATACACGTATGTTACCTAGGAGTTTGTCACCTTTCAACAGAGAACTTCAATGACATTTATTTCTTAGTTTTCCCTGAAAGCTCGTTTCTTTAAAACCTATTCCTTACCTCCTTTAGAAGTTGTTTGTCTCAGTATGCTGGAGTTTTGGTTCTCCTCTGCTTCCTGCTTGGGACATGTTGTTCCCAGGTGGGCAGAGTTTGCTAAACCCCACAGCTGCACAGATGTAGGACATCAAAGCAGATGGCATTTGCAGCATATCCTAAATGCAATTATATTCCTCCTTGCCCATGGACAGTCAACACCTCCTAGGAGCAAACATATTTCCATACTGTAAATCCCTCATGGTATTTAAAGACACTTATAAACATATGGAATTCATAAATTATTCGAGAGCAGTCCAACATCCTTCAAGTTTTTTCCTGAAGCTAAATATTCTACAGAAATGCAAGTTATTATTATTATCATGTCATGCAGCCAATAGCAGCTGGGAGTAGTGAAGAGATTACTGCCGCTTTCTCTTTGCACTGTGCTGGCCTAATATGTGTTTAAAGTTTGCTGGACAATTACAGTTTAAAATAACCCATTGTGTAATAACATTTTTCTATGAGCAAAGAGATGGAATTCAGAACATATTGAGCAGAAGTAAAAAAGCCCAGTGTTAATAATCTTAAAATTACTGAGCTAATTAAGTTAGGGCAAGCAAATCACATTCTCTAGATTTCCATTAGCTTTAAAATAAGGGGAGTTTGGAGAAAATGGATTCAGCTGTTACTGACTTATATATGTACACAATTTTCCATTGGAATGTCTGGGGCAAATTGTACTGCTACAAGCACAGGAACAGCTGGATGTATTTTGATGAAGCAATAAAAAAGGCGGGGGGGAAGGTAGTTTCAGAGGGCAGTTTGATATAAAAAGGATTTTGTCTGAGATAGTTTTGGTACATTAGATTAATGCCTGACTGAAAGAGACTTGAAGCCAAAGACTCCCTCCCAGCTTTGATGGGCTTTGGATGAAACCATGCAGGAGGTCATAATACGAGCTGCACTCCGTGCTTAGCTATTGCAGGTGTTACTGTTCCAGCTACAAATCGCTGTCAAATAACAAATACTGAGGCACCTTAGGTATTTCTACCAGATGATGCTGGTCTGGTCTTCGAACAAAGGCTCCATGCTTCTGATTGATGACTATTTGGTGAGTTTTCAATATATTGTGATTACCCTGACCTGCAGCTTTCTGCAACCACTGAATATTTGTTCTACTGCTATACTTGGACCATAGGGCCAAAGGTCTCTTTCGTGGTGAAAACTGTAATGTCAGAGGGGGTTTCTGTCTGGACTTTGTGCATAAGCCTGTAAACCAAACAGCTCTTTGTTGCACAGGTTTAGGGCTGTGAGAACAGCATGCTGAAAACATGTTAGGGGAGAGGTGAGACAGGACCAGAGGAGGCCAGTGGAGCATAGTTCACGTTTCTGCAAGATACAGAGCTCTTCCAGTTCTCTCTGTTCCAGAAGGTGGAGTAGTCCCGAGATAGCCTAACACTGGCTTTTCTTCTCTCCCTGTCTCAGCAGCCACTTCCTCCACAGAGCTTCTCCAGCCAGAGTAGAGAATAAGAACATTGTTTTGATCAAGGATAATCTTATCGTCTTTCTGGAATGCTGTTTCAGCTAGAAACTGACTCAGAAATGAGAGTAGTTGAGGGAGTTCAGGGATTCCTATTTAGGTGAAAGATGAGATGTTGATCTATTCCAGCCAAGCAGAAACACTGTGGAACAGAAGCTTTTTTTTTCTTTTTTTTTTTTTTTAATTTCCTATAAACTATCTACTTTGAATAACAATTACAATAACTCACCCTGTTATAACACAGTAGTAGCACTGTCTGGCAGACCCACCTTTGCTTTGCAAGGCACTGATTAGATGCAATTAGATACAGACAATTGGACAACAACCTTGGATTTTCTTCATTAATATTATTAACAGTACTGGCCACTCCTAAGTGGGCAAGGAGATCGTGGCCCCTGTCCCAGAGAAGGCAGTGGAGCTGTTTCACTTCATGTGACACTGTAGAGGATACCAGTCACTTTCTGTCCAGGCACCATGCTTCCAGCAGATCTCTCATTCTGCAGAAAGCTGATGCATATCCCAGATGACATCCATAAGCTGTATGGATGAAGAATTTATTTGAACTGTGTGTGGTTCTGAACATACCGTCAAGACCAATTATTATCAATACCACAATCTAACTGCTATTGTAACATGGTGGCCCTTTCCTCTTTACTTTGTGGGATTGTTCTGAAGAGGCACTAGCATAAAATAGATCATCCAGTTTGTAGACACCATAACCTCCTGGGCCACCCCCAAAGTGTTCCAGTAACATCTAGACCCAAACTGAATTACCTTCTGTAGACTCAGCATTACTGCTGTGTGATCATTTAACCCCCAAAAGGTCCCTTTGTACATTCAGCCTGCCCCACTCATGTGCATCATGCAGAGCACCACCCCAGTGCCTGCCACAAGGAGCTTGACTTGAGTCATGCCATCAGCATCTCTCAGAATAAGGCAGGTAGGAATTAGTGATGCTTGTTCAGAGTCTGAACAGGGATTTCTGGCTTTCCACCTTTCTTATTTGGTCCAAGTCTAGCCCAAAAACTCACCAAGCCTCTGGAGTCCTTGCAAAGTTCGATGTACAGGAAAGAGAAGGTCCCTTTCTTGCCTTGTGTGTGTGTGTTTAGTGAATTTGGGAGGAAAAAGTATTCCCTTGGGCAGCAAGTTCACAATGTTTTTCATAAGACACCACATGCTTCATCCTTGACTGTTGTCCAATACAAAACTCCTTATGTCTCTCCCACATGACATGGGCTTGAGGAGAGAGGACAGTCCTTGTGGGTCAACAACTGGTTCCACAGCAGGTGTTGACAGTAGGGATTTGCTTTTTACAACCATGCGACAATGAGG
Source organism: Pachycephala philippinensis (assembly GCA_013397055.1). Lineage (NCBI taxonomy): Eukaryota > Metazoa > Chordata > Aves > Passeriformes > Pachycephala > Pachycephala philippinensis. The sequence goes on along the minus strand of VWZT01003777.1, from coordinate 38,365 downwards.
AACGCTACAATCACACATGGGATCCACCTGACAAAGCTTAATCAACAAAACAGGGCTGAAGGGAGGCCATCTCAAACACATGCTCATAAATAAGGAAGTGCCTCCTGGACAGTATTATTGGGAAAGCTCTCATGTCTCTTCAGGGGAATCAGCCTGACTGGGTGCCTCTCTGGGGGGCACTAATTCATTGCACTAATGCAAGCAGCGTGGGGAGCAAACAGGAGGAATGAGAGGTCTGTGTGCAGTTTCAGGGCTGTAATATCACTGGGATCACAGAGCTGTGGTGGAACAGCTCCCACAACAGCTGCACTGCTGTGGATGGTTGCTGGCTTTCTAGGAATGACAGCCTTGCCCGGGGGGGCAAGGAGAGGGAGTTGCCCTTTCTGTGAGAGCAGTAGGATCACCTGGACCTTGGCCTGGGACTGGACACTGAGCCAGCTGGGAGGCTGTGGGTCAGGATTACAAGGCACACCAACACAGACTGCATTGTGGTGGGTGCCTGCTACCAATGTCCTGATCAGGGAGAAAAAAATAAAGCCCTTTTTAACCACCCCAATATTTTCTTCAGGGACAATACGTCAAGGCACAAGAAATCCAGTCTTCTGGAGCACACAGATGACAACTTTCTGACACAGTTGATCAAGATATCACACGTGAGAGAGATGTTCTGGATGTCATATTTACAAGCAAGGCAGAACTGATCAGGGATGTGAAAGTACAGCATGGCCTTTGAGCTCCACAAAATGATGGAGTTCAGGATCCCAAGAGGAGAGCAAAGCAAGCAGAAGAGTCAAAGCCCTGGAGTTCAGGAGACCCAACTTAGACTCTTCATGTATCTTCTTGAAAGGATCCCAGGGAAGACAGGCTGGGATAGAAGAGGGGACTAGGACAGCTGGTCCTCTAAGCTCCTCTAAGCTCCATGGTCATTCTGAGGCTCAGGAAATTAAGCAAAGGCAGCCAGAGGCCTTCATGGATGAGCAAGATGCTGCTGACAAAACAGAAATAGAACAGGTAAGCAAAGGTAACACTAAAGACAGGTTACCCAAAGAGAAGATAGACATATTGTTCATGTGTGCAGAGAAGGAGTTAGGAAGCTCATCTAGTCCTTTGGGCCTCTACAGGATGTGAAATAAAACAAGAAGGGTTTCTACAGGTACATCAGCAGCAAAAGGAAAACTAGGGAAAATATGGCCCTACTTCTGAATGGGACAGGGGACCCAGTGACAGGTCACTAGGACCTGGAAGGACATGGAAAAGACTGGGGTATTTAATGACTTTTCTGCCTCAGTCTTTACTGGTAAGACCAGTCTTTAGGAATCCAAGGCCCCTGTGACCCATGGTAAAGCCTGGAGTAGAGAAGACTTATCCTTGGTAAAGAAGGATCATGTCAGGGAACATTTAAACTGTTTGGACATACAGATGTTCATGGCACTAGTGGTGGTTCACCCATGGATACTGAGGGAGCTGGCTGGTGTTATGACAGGGCCACTCTCAGTTATCTCTGAAAGATCATGGGGGTCAGAGGACTTTCCTGAGGACTAGAGCAGAACAAATGTCACTCCTTTCTTCAGGAGGGCATGGTTTTCAGTCTTACCTTAGAACTACAGTCAGTCTCATGTCCCTTGGCACATGGTAGAGCCAATAGTACTAGAAACCATTTCTAAACACAAAAGACAAGAAGCTGATTGAGAACGATCAGCATGGATTTACAAAGAAGAAATCATGCCTGACAAACCTGACAAAGCCTCTTGTGATGACCTGATTGGTCCGGTGGATGAGAGGAGAACAATGGTTGTTGTTAGTCTTGATTTCAGCAAGGCTTTCACTGTTTCCCATAACATCCTCATAGATAAACTTCTCCAGCAGAGGTCAGATAAATGGCCAGTGAGGTGACTGGAGACTGGCTGAACTGCCACCCCAAAGGGCTATTATCTGTGGCATGAAAACCAAATGGAGGCAAGTCACTAGAGGTGTGCCCCAGGAGGTGATACTCCCATGGATCCAGGCCCATTTAGCATCTTCATTAACAGCCTGGGTAGTGGGGCAGAGTGAACCCTGAGCAAATTTGCAGAATATACAAAACTGAGAGGAATGGCTGCTATCCCAGCTGGTTGTGTTGCTGTTCAAGGCAACCTTGAAAGGCAGGAGAAATGGGCCAACAAGTTCAAGAAAGAGAAGTGCAAAGTCCTGCACCTGGGGAAGAAGAAACCCCTGCACCCAGACATGCTAGAGGCTAATCCTCTGAAAGTAGCTTTGCAGGAAAGGCTTTTGTGGCTGCTGGTGGACAAGCTGAACATGAGCCAGCACCGTGCCCTTGTGACAAAGAAGACCAACAGCCTGGTGGGCTGCATTAGGAAGCATGTCACCCACAGATCAAGACAGGTGATCCTTCCCCTCTTCTCAGGACTCGTGAGACATGTCTGGGTGCTGTGCCCCAGTCTGGGCTCCCCAATAGAAGAGAGACACAAATATATGGGAGAAATTCATCAAAAGGCCACAGAGGTGATGAGGGACTGGAGAATTTAACATATAAGGAGAAGCTAAGAGAGTTGTGACTGCTCAGACTGCAGAAGAAAAGACTATGAGGGATCTTAACCATGTGTAAAAACACTTGATGGATCATGTAAACAAGGTAGCATCTGACTTTGATCAGTAGTTCCCACTGATAGTCAAAAGACAACGGACACAAAATGAGATACAGAAGAGCCTGCTTAAACTTAGGAAAACCTGCTTTACCATGAGCATAGTTGAACACTGGCTCAGGTTTCCCAGAGAGGTCATGGAGTCTCCAGTCTTGGAGATATTCAAACCTGACTGGAGATTACCTTGAGCCACCTGCTGCAGCTGAAGCACAGGGCTGGACCAGAGGTTTGTGCCTTCCAGCCTCAGCTATTTCATCATACTGTGATTCATCATACAGCTGAACCAAAAGGTATCAGGAAAGCTTTTCCTTCCAACTGCAGTCCTGGCTACAGCCTCATCTTTCAGTATCTTGCCCCTCATGGCTGAGACACTGGCAGGAAAGGGATTCAAATGCAGAGGAATCTTTCTGCTCTCTTCAGATTGCTCATGGCTTCATGTTAACACCACTGAGGGCTGTGATCTGCTTTCACATAAAAGCCCACTGTTTCATTTGCAACAGAGAAATGGCAGACAGCAGCAAGGGGAGGCACTGTACAAGGTTCAATTTTTCTGTGAAATTTACCTACAAACCAGATCTGAAAATCTGGGTGAGGTGGAGGCAGGGAGGAATCCACAGCTGGAAGGAGGAAGGGAGAAGGAGATGATGAGTTTTATTTTAAACATATGTACTAATCATGGCACAAAAGAGAAATAAGGGTGGGAAACTGCAGCTGGGAGGGGGGAGGGCAGGCAGAGGCGCTGATGATTATTGTAGATATATTTATTAAATCATTGCTCCAAGCAGGGAACCAGGGTGGGAATATGCAGCTGGAAGGTGGAGGGCAAGGGGAAAACAGCAATTTTATATTCAATGTTTGCAATGAGCATGGCTCAGAATGGGGACTAGGGGCACAGCCTTGCAGCTGGAGGTGGGAGTGCCACAGGAGAACGCTGGTTCTTAAACCTGTCACATTAAAATATGCACATCTTGCCTCCAAGAAACCCTGGTGCAAAGGCTTTGCAAAGCTTGTAGAATGGGAGAGCTTTTATTTTAAAAGAGTGAGGGGGAAAGCTTGTTCACCTGCTGGGTTTTTGCTAAGCTCTTGTAGCTCTATTACAAAATTACTCCATAAACTTTAACAGCTGGCCCCATGCCAGCAAAATGTCATTATTAATACTGCTATGGAAAGTGCCAACAGAAGTGAAATACTCATGGGGAGACACTGCAAAAGACATACAAAACTGCAGACTTTCAGAGAATCAGAAGAAGGGAAGGGGGAAGGGGGAGAGAAAACTGCCATATGGACCCTGTATGAACTAACTGAGCTTATACCAGAACAGAGGTCAGTCATCAAGACTGGTCAGTGCCAGCAGGCTTCCAGCTTGTAAATGCATCAACTCTGGTCAACAGAAGTAGCATGGGGATGTGATTAAGGTGGGGAAAGGGACTATTGTGTGGTTTAGATGGTTCACAGTGATAAGAATGAAAATGCAAAAAGCAAGCTATGGAGGGGATCTGATCCTGTCTAGAGCTGAATGTTTTCTTCCTTCAAAGCAGTTGTGGTAGCAGCAATTACTCAGAAATCTATGGGGTCTGAATCTCAGCTGTGTCATCTCCTCCTCCCTTGGCCATGCTGTAGACTTGTGTCACTAGGTCTTGCGTCCTGTGGCACAATCTGCTCAAGAACTACTTTGACCTGGTTAGAATCATAGATCACAAAATGGATTGGGTTGGAAAGATCATCTCGTTCCAACCCCCCCGCCATGCACACAGACCCCGTCCACTAAACCAGGTTGCTCAAAGCTTCATCCAGCCTGGCCTTAAACACATCCAGGGATGGGGTATCCACAGCTTTTCTGAGCAACCTGTGTTGAGCACTGTCTCATCACCTTCACAGTAAAGAATTTCTTCCTAATATCTAATCTAACCAACTCTCAGTGTAAAGCCATTCCCCCTTGTCCTGTCACTACATGCTCTTGTAAATAGTCTCTCTCCATCTTTCTTGTAGGCCCCCTTAGGGTACTGGAGGGCTACAATTAGGTCACGCTGAAATCTTCTTTTCTCTAGGTTGAACAATCACAATTCTTTTAGCTTTTCCTCATAGAAGAGGTTCTCCATCTCTCTAATCTTGGCCCCACCTTGGTGGCCCTCCTCTGCAACAGGTCGATGTTCTTCCTGTGCTGGGGACCCCAGAGGTGAATGCAGTACTCAAGGTGGGGTTTCACGACAGCAGAGCAGAAGGGCGGAATCCCCTCCCTCACTCTACTGCCCATTCTGCTTTGGATGCAGCCCAGGACATGTTTGGCTTTCTGGGCTGCAAGTGCACTTTGCTGGGTCATGTCCAGCCTCACACCCACCAGCACCCCTAGTCTTTCTTGAAAGGGCTGCTCTGGATCTGTTCATCTCCAGCCTGCATTGATATCACAACCCCAACCCAGGTGCAGCACTTTGCACTTGGTCTTGTTAAATGTTAGGAGATTCCCATGCACTGTCTTCCCAAGCTGGTCCAGGTCCCTCTGGATGGCATCCCCTCCTTCAGGTGTGTCAACAGCACCACTCAGTTTGGTGTCATCTGCAAATTTGCTGATGTTGCACTCAATCCCTTCATCTACATCATTAATGAAGATATTGAATAACCCTGGTACCAGTACAGACTCCTGAGGGCCACCACTTGCCACTGGTATCTGTTGGGACTGTGAGCCATTGACCACTGCCCTCTGGGTGCAACCGTCTAACCATTTCCTTACTCATTTGATGGGTGGTCCACCCATCAAATCCATCTCTCTCCAATTTAGAGACAAGGACATTGTGGGAGACCATGTCAAAGACCTTACACAAGTCCAGATAGATGACATCCATAGCCATTCCCTTATCCCCTGATGTAGTCGTCCCATCATGGAAGGCCACTAGGTTGGTCAGGCAGGACTTGCCCTTGGTGAAGCCATGCTGGATGTCCCGAATCACCTCCCTGTTCTCCGTGTGCCTTAGCACAGTGTCTAGGAGGATGTGTCCCATGATCTTCCCAGGCACAGAGGTGAGGCTGACAGGCTGGTAGTTTCCAGGGTCCTCTTTTTTTGGTCTTTTTAAAGATGAGTACAATATTTCCGTTTTTCCTGTCACCTGGGACTTCACTTGAGTGGAATGGGAAGGGGAAATCATCCCATAGCTGTGACAACTCTACCTAATTTTCAGAGCTGCAAAGAAAAAATTGATAAGCCTTTTTGCAAAAGTTATATGGATGTAAATATAGATTCCTACACAGGTTCTGGAGCCACAATCATGACGCTCAGAAGTGTGTGTTGTCATCCAGCTCTTGAGTTTGGACGCATAGGGCCAACACAAAATAAGAAACTGACATCATGTGTCGCTTGGACATTGATCTACTGTCTCAGGAAAGGACATAAGCTGGAGATTTAGAACTGAGTGAGGAGAAATAATTGCCAAACTTGGAATAATCTGACCCGAAGTTAGTCTGATACTCAGAACAGTTTATAAGTAATGGAAAAATCAGATCTATAAACGTTCATACATTCAGGCCCCCAGGTAATCTGGTTTCAATTCCTCCCTGGATAATCTGAGGGAAGCTGACTGTCAGTCAAAGATGTCACATTAAAGCATATGTTTTTAGATCTTTTCAATACTGAAAAACTGTCATGTTCTCATCCGCAGGTTGTTGGGATATTCTCTGGTTTAACTGCTTTCCTGAGCAGGATTGCTTTATTGAATCAGGGCCACAGAAAACATCTGTCTCTGTAGCACAGGGTATGATCTTCACAAAGTTCATCATCAGGAAGTCCTTCATGAATAAAGCATTAAACCATCATTTAAAAAATTTTTTTTTTGCTATCAATTAGAGAATGAAATGAAATAAATGAATTCAAACAATGAAATAAAACAAGTCCTGTATTATTATCTTGTAGCTATTCATGATTGCTGTCTTTTGTGCCCTTTGGGTAGCAAAACTGCTTAAAATAATAGAATTAGTCATTAGAAAATAAAAAGTCAACTTGCCCTTTCCTTGCAAGTGAAAGATTGTTTCTTGTACTTTCTAATGTCTCACCTAGATTAACTTTTAAAGGATTCATCACTTCTCTTTTTTTCCTGGGGCAAAAGACTCCAAAGAGGTCAAAATAAGGAATATTTCTAAAGCTTAGTTTGAATCTCCTCCTTTCTAGCTCTATTTACATTTAGACTCCTTCCTAGAGAGTGGCTTGAAGTTATGCTCTTACGACCTGATAATATATCAGTTTACCTTTTTAATATCAGAAACTAAGACTTATAAATTAAAAAAAAAATTATATTACTTATGAAGAACTATGAACCATTGCCATTGATGGTCTCTGGATGCTGACATTAAAAACACCACAGTATTGGGTTGATTCTGATTTACTCTTGTCTTTATAGCAAAGATAACATTGAAATTAGTGCATTTATCTGAAAAAAAAATCTGAATGTAGAAGTTAAAAGATTAATATATACCATTTTAATAGAAAAACAAAGTCCATTATGGCTTGATTTTAATAAATTTTCCTCATACAACCAGAAATTGCTTATGCTGTGTTATGTTATAAGCATTTACTGGAATTTTATATCCCTTGTGATTTCATTTCAAGATAACAAATAATTCCAAAAATGTATAAAGAACTTTTAATCTATGATTCCACCCACGAAACCATTCCATAGATAGGAAAACTGCAGAAAGTCTCAACTTCCTCCCTCCGATCAGGTAGTCATGGCTGTATTGTGTACTCTCAGAGTAAGTGTGTCTCTCATCCTGGTTTCCTGTGTGAAGAAGACAGCCCTGAGACACTGGATGTGGTCATGGTGCCGATGCATGGAGCCTTCCCACATGTTTGGCAAATCTGTGCCTGGAGGAGAGTGAACCATGCAGCCTGTGCAGTGACATGACCCTGAAACAGCCAAAAATAATGAAAAGGTCTCCATGGACCTCAGGTCTCAACACGTCTCAAGTTTTACTTTTTCATTGTACACCCAGAGCCAGTTACATTGCAACTTGTTTATCTGCATACTTAGATGAAGATAGACCTGAAGACTGAATATGACTGAGAAAAGGAACGGATTCAGATGTCCTACACAGTACCATAAAGTACAAACAAAAATACTAATTCTGATTTATTTGATGCTTACCATGGTGGTGTGAACAGAATTTAAACTCCCAGTGAGTTCGGTCAGTGGGTCTAACCTAATGCATGTGGTACCAACCTGTTATTTCAAAGCTTTAGTGTGAAGATTTTGTTCAAACTGTAGCTATACTAAAATTCAAAGTCTCATTTTTCAATGATACAACAGTATAGGTAGCAATTCTTAATCTTACAGGTTTTCTAAAATCATATTTTAAAAAATGTGACCCACCACATTACATGTTTTATGTATAGGGTCTTGGAGTGTTTTGGGTTTGGTTTGGTTTTGGTTTTTTTTGGTGGGGGGAGGAGTTTAGGTGCATCAGGAAAAGACTACTCTTACCTTGACAAACAACAGATAGGATATTTCTCCAATTTACGTTAAACATACAACAATCTAAGAATAACAACATCAGTGAAATCTCTATTGATTTGTCAGGTGGAAGTAAATGGAGAGTCAGATAATTTTTTATTTCTCTTTTGCAGTTTTTCTATCCAGTCAGACAGGTGTGCTGGCCACATTATGTTACCATATGTCTGGAAAAATTGTTTTTAAAATAGCTAATACTATATTTGAGAAAATTTCATGTAGCATATGCCATTTAATATATACAAATGTTGTCCATACAATTATACAATTGGGTAAAATATACAAAATCAAGTCGTATTTAAGAGGATTTTTGGTTATAAGCCAATGCAAATATTATTCTCCCATGATTCCAGGAAGAGATTAAGTGCAGAGTGGTGACTTGTGCAGCGTCTGCCAATTGCTGACTAATTGCATGCCCATCATTATTGCATCCACATATACAATGTGGGTGAAAATTCAGAGCAGAACCACACTGCACGGCATACTTCAAATAGCAGTGGTCATTTTGAGGCAAATTATTATATATTTTTTCAGTGTTAATTTCACTCAGCTATTTTAGTGTCCTCAGGGACTTAGAGCATCACAGCACTGAAAACAAAGTACTGGACATGTGTCTAATATAAATAAAAAGGCAGAGAGTAATACATGTGCACAGACTGCACAACTTTTTCAAATTTATTTCTCAACAAAGTATAAAATTAAGAGAAAACTACACTATGCTACTCTCTATGTATCCTGTCTATCAGTGAATGGTTTAAAAGTCAGGATCCTGGGAATGCTGTACATTATCACAGGGGAAAATAATTAGAGCAACCACAATGTATATACAGCCAGAGAGACAGCTTGGAAAAACATTTCCTATAATTGCACTGTGACAAAATGTGCAGTTAAATATTATACACATGGTGAAAATTGCACCACAATTAATGGCATGCCTCTAACATAATTAATTCTTAATGTTTTTTAGTAGTTTAGAAAAAAACCCTATCACTGTGTGCCGCTTCATGTGATAATATTGTTAGACAACTCTCAACAATTTTCATAAACCAGGAAGTGTTGGTGCTGGCAAAAAATTTCTGCCTACATTCAAAATACCTCTCCCTGATCTCATTTTAAGTTGCATGTTAAAACTGAGATGTTAAGACAACAGATTAAGAACACGCTCCAATTTAATTGACTCATTTTGCTGAAAAATGTGTCTGTATTTAGAGAAATGGAGATTGATTTCTGCTCTTTGTTATATTTGGTATCCTGTTGCACGAAAACTGTGTTGTTGCGTGTCCCTTTAATCACAACAAGTGGATTCTTTTTATAGTAGTGTGTGAGTTCAAAGCTATCCCCCAAAACAGGACATTTGCAGTTGCTAATTGAAAGACAAGCTGTGTTATTTAGTTTCTTCCACATCTGGGATGGCCAGGGACAGTCAGACATAGCAGTTGTCACCTAGGTGAATGCTAAACCAGCACCTCAACACTGTGTTAGTAGTTGCTGTTCAAAAGGACATATCCCTTGAACTTAAGTGAGTATTACTGTATGAATGTCCCAGTAACTTATAATCTCCTCCATCACTTAAAGACCTACTGATATTTGCAGCCATTAAATGCCTCTTCCATGTCCTGACCACACACAGCAAGGCTAATTACTCCTGGGGAACTTAAATTCCCACTTCAATTTCAACAGCACTGCACTTAATTTCTGTTCAAATCTCTTATACAGCAACAGTGTTTGCTGCAGAGGATATCTGAACACAGGGCTCCGAGGAACTTTCTGGGCCATTAAGTCAATTCCCCTGTTACTGCAAGCAAACACATTGTATAATTTCTTTCATACTCTCCGACATAAAAGTTGTTGGGTTTTGGCCTCTGTTACTCAACTGGAGAATATTCCAAAATGCACTTGCTCTAAGAGTGAGGAGTTGCCTTCTGGTTTCAAACTTAAACTTGTTTTTTCTCAGTTGACACCCACTGTACATGTGAAAATATTTTAATTTAGTTTAAATTACTTTTCTCCCTGCTGCTTTCCCTTGTGCCCTCCCCCATACCCTCATTTCTCCAGTCTGACCAAGACCATCTCTTCCATCCTCTCACCGGGAGAAAGACACTTATTTTGAACCTGCATGGGTCCTAGTCTGCATCTGCTAGGCTTTCAAATGGCTTTTCTAAAGACAGAAGTTGAGGTCTAGCCAAAGCCCTGTAGGGTGATGCTAGTATTTTTTGTCCCCACTGACAGTAATTTGACAGACAAATTCTGGAACTGCATTTGTCTTTTCGTGGTTACATCACATTGATGGCTCTTAGTCAAATCTTGATCAACAAGTAAAATTCTTATATGAACAAATGAGCCCTAAGCTTCTAGCAGATTTTTTTGTATTATTTTTATTATTATATTTTATCCCATTCCCATTTGGGCTCTTAGACTTTGCTCTCTCCAAAAGACGTGTATTGGCAATGCCTCTAAACCCTGCATATCAGTACATTTTGTCAGAACCCTGTTCATATTTGTATCAAGTCACTGAGAAAGTATTAAACAAAATCTAAATTGGTTACCAGTCTGGTTTCATCCCTTTCCTTTCCACAGACTGCTGCTGTCCACATTCATGTCTCCTGTTACCTACTTTACAGTGCCACCCCTGATTCTTCTCATTATGACAAGTAAAAGTTGCCCATTTGTTTCTGAAGCATGTTCTCCTGAAATCTTGATAGATGATATTTTACACATTATTTTTGTGGGAAATGTAAAAGTTCAGTGTCATCTACCTATGTTAAATTATTATTTGTAATTTTCTATGTTATATTTATCTCCTAGTGCTCCTGCAGGATCTCTTTCAAAGCCTGCTATAGTGCCTTACACACAGTTTAGGTCAGACTTTTATGTCCATGGCTGTCTACACACCTTTTCCTGTACTAAAGTACAGCTGTTTCCCTTGCCACTCTCCTGTCTGTAGTGACAATGCTCACTCCACCCAAAGGTGCTGTGAACCTTGCAGTTCTCAACAGCTCACCTTCCAGCATCTAGGGATGGAGACAGGTGATGTCCCACTCAAGATGAACTTTCAAGCTGAAATTTGCACTTGGATGCCACATTCCCGATGATCCCTTCCCGTTTGTCCTCATGGCCAGTGTTGTCATCCCTCCTGAACACTGGGGCAAAAGATTTATGACACCTTATAGAGTTCTCACATTGTTCTCACTGGTTTTGACTTTTGCAACAAGGATTTCCTCTAGAGCTGTCTTTTTTCAGCTCCTATAGGTTTCCTTCTTATTCCCAATATTCTTCCTGAGGCAGTAGTTCCCTCTGCCAGGTCTGAAACACATCCCTATGTAATTTTCCCCATGGCACTTTGATGTATTCCTCGGCATCTTTGACCTGAAGCATTTCCAAACTTTTCCCACTTTGAAGACCCTGAGCAACCCAGCCCCAGCTGTCTCTCCTAACCAGTCCTTTCAATTTTTCAAAGTCTGCTCCAGCAAAATCTGAAATCTTAATTAGAGAACTATTTTTTTGTTTATCCTTCCATTTAAACTCAGTCAGCTCAAGACCACTCATGTTAAACAACTGCCAAGTCCCATCCAAAAAGTGACTGAACTTTATTAGTGGATGAAGTGATTGCTGCCTGCAGTGCATAGAGCCAAATCCTGACACCTTTCCTCTGCCCTCTTTACTCTGGCATAAGTTTGCTGAAATCAATGGGAGTTTTGTTTATGTAACTAAAGGATTGGGCCTACAGTTTGTAGTTTTCTTTGAATTCCCTTAATATGAAAGGTGCTACACAAGTACATTATTATTTTATTTTCTTCTTATAAAGCCCAAAATATTATTGGCCTTTGAAAGTTTATGGAAACTTGAAGCAATAGCAGTTGGCATTGACCTTTTCCCCAGCATAGGAGTCCCTAGGATAACACAGATGTCATATGCAATGAAATTAATGTTGTGAGCACAGCTGCTTAGTAAAATACAGTAAGATAAAAAGAAACAATTACCTAATTTGATATGGGATCTTTTTAATTTTTTTTTCTTTATCTTATGCTACAGTGTGCAACTTATTGACTCATCCAGTGCCAGACAGGCTTTTTCCCTTCTCTAAAACCAGTTTTCACTTACATTTACTGCTGGGAAGCATTATTTGAAATGATGAAGTGTAGGAAGTAGAGCCAACAAGAACATTTTACATAGTTAGCAAGTACACCCGGACTTCTCTTCTGCAATTTACTTATAGACTTAACTTGATTGTTCTCAGGCTAATATGCACAATTTGGAAAATTGAAATAGCCTTCTATAATGTTCAAACACAATCCCATAAACTGAATCAATCGTGAAAGTAAGTTTTACCTCAAGACCCCACAATGAGGTATCTATTACCAGGAGCTCTAAGCAAATGTTCTTTTAATTAGCTACATTTATCTTTAATGCCTGTTTTGACAGAAACTCTAACATAAACATACATTACAAATACAGAAAATCCAGCTCAAAGTATGGTTAATTTTTATGCTTGACAGAGCCATTTGGAAAAAATAACTGTGACCTTTTTGGAGCCTGGAAAAAAAAAATCTTAATGTGATGTCATTATAACACAGTTTCAGAAACCAAGAAGGAACAGTGGCATCTGTAGCTAAAGTACAATAACAATTCTTAAACTATCCCTTAAAAGTGGCAATAAAACCCTAAAAACACCTCTGGGCGTTATGCTGAGGCAGCTGAAAAATCATGTTAAATAATTTCTGTAAGGACAACAGTGATTATAAACCTGATTAAAGTTTACCTACATTTCGTTCCTAGAGAGTCTGAAATGAGGACTGTGAAACCAGATGGTTACAGAGCACACATGATGGATATAGTCCATCAAGCATGTCCATTGCCATGGAAACAACAGCAATAACATTATCTTTAGTGTCTATTTCTTCACAAAACTTTTCATTTAAGTGTTGCTGCCAATCTAAGCAAAGCCCATACAAATACCTAACTATCAGCTCAAAAACCAGGTTTGCTTTCCCCACCCCGCAGTAAGTGTCATGGACCTTGTGGAGCGTTGCAGGAATGATAGCAGCCTATGTCCTCTCCTTGGTCGAAGCAGTACTCAAATGCTTCTCAACAGACTTTCTTTGGGTTTGTTGGGGGTTTTTGCTTTTCTTTTTGTTTGTTTGTTTTTAGATTATTTGATTAAGGTTTCGATTTTGAGCTGTCCTATTCAAACAATTCAATTGTTATTTGAATGAATAAACAAACCAGGTGATAAAAATGTCTTCCCTTCTCATTTTCTGCATCAATGAAAGGAACCAGAAACAGAGCAGAAGACAGAGAGTTTGAAAAAGACATGAGACAATACAGATGTGTTTTATGGGTCATCATAACCTTGAAAGTGAGCATGTGGATTACAAAACCATAAATCTGAAGCAGAATGAGGGAATCTGTACACATAGAGACAGAAGATAGCATTGGCACCACACTAACCTAGAATGGTCTATCTTCATCCTCTCTGTTACGGGTGTTTCATTGTCAAGAAAATTAATTCTGTCCTGTCCTTAGATTTTCCCTCTTATCTTATTTCATAAAAATAAGCAGGAGATGGTGCTATATATAACAATCCATACCCAGACTTCCAAAAGCCAGGAAATTGCCTATTTTCTAGTTTACACTCAACTCAGAAATATATGGGATACATCAATGGTCTGAAATGACTTTATTAATCCGGTGATTGTAGAAGATAATGGCCACTCAAAAGAATCTCCAGTATTTTATCTGCTTGTTCAAGTCTGTCCAATAAAAGGATTCATGAGGCAAAGGCTCTACTTGCCCCTAGGAAAGTACGTGGAAAAATCCTATTGGTACCACTGGGGAGTGGTTAATCTAATTCCTTCTCCCTCACAAAGTACACCTAGCAGGTCCATCCCATGGCACATATGTGCAGGTTAAAGCACTTTAGCCAAAAGATTGTCTCACCATGTGTTCCCACAGCCAACAAGCTCAATGATGTGTTATGCCACACAGCCACTAGATCAAGAGTTGTTGCCAAAACTTGTGAAAACATTCCTGGAACCATGTGAATATGATCTGTGCCTTTGTTCCGTGCAATATACACACCTATGAAAAAATTACCTCTAACAAAAAATTGAGGATTTGAAGATGTCATGCTGAGTAAGACCATCTGCTTAAGAATTTCACACATTGGGAAGCCAGTGTGGAATATGCATCATGGTCCCTGTGGCTTGTGGAGGGAGGGCTGTGATGCAGAGACCCATACCAACATGAGCTGGAAGTAAAACAGCCACAGCTGCATGCTTTACAGCTTGGATTGCCATAAGAACATGCCTAAAATACTTGTGCCTTGTTGCCATCAGCATATCAGGAACACAGCTTTATACAGGCAGTAGCTGGGACTGCTCCCTCAAGTTCATCAGTTCACTCAGGGGCTCTGAGTCTGTGACAGGGGCACAATGGCCACAGACAGCTGAAATTTCTGCTGAGCTGCAGATATTCTCACCTGAGGGATATCACGTTACTTCAGTGCTTTCCATTTTCACGTTCAAAGCTCTGCATACCTGTGCCCTGACCCCTGCTTAAGTCCAGTGTCTTATCATATTCCCTCTCCATCCTCCACTGAGGCCAGTGTTTTTAGGCCAATTCCCTCACACTCTGCACTTCACAGGGAGCATTTTACTTTTACTGGTCAGTATTTGAGTCCCCTGGTTTTACAAAGAGGATGTTTTTCCTTGTATGAGAGTTGCCTAGTGTTAATTAAACAAAGCAGAGCGTACTATGCAAAATGCAGAGTGGCAGTGCTGTCCTTACTGCACAAATTAACATATAGAGCATTTTCCCAGGCATGGTATGGTGACCAACCATCTTAGAGCTGACCAGAGGCTCCCACAACACACACCTTTGTTTTGCTGCTACAAAAGAAGTTGCCATAATGCCCATTTGTCTCAGGTTTTGCAACTGGCATACAGAACAACCAAAAAATCTATACGTTTTTTCCAGGACAGGATCTTCTTATTTTACTTAGAAAAATATCTGTGAAGGTCTCACTACTTCTGTCACATTGGTCTTATTTCTATGTTGCTGAATAAGCAGGGTTGTTCACCTGCTGCCTCATACACAGAAATTGTCTTCATATGCCTGGGTGAGAGAGGCTCCAGAACAACTTTTAATATAGAACATACAGTCCCTCAACAACTGGCTTTGTTTTCCGAAACATCTGTAACCTGGGGCCCGATCACCCCATACAGGACAGGAACAACCACTGCTGAAGCAAACCCGGTTCAGCCTCCACCTTACTTTACCTTCCACATTCCTGCATTGCCCTGCACTGTTCTGTTTTGCCTCTGACACAAATTTGTCTTTCAGCTGGGGTTGTCACTCCTCAGCTTCCCAGGGGGTCACCACAAGCCTTGCAGAGGTGCACAGCCATTTCAGGCAAGCAGCGTGCACACATCACACAGAGCTCTTTACCTTCTGCCCTCTTTGGCTCCCCAGAAAGCAGAAACCCAGTGAAATTGCTTTGCAATGTGCTTATGTAGCTTTTAATCCAGTATTTGCTGTTTTCTGCTCTTATTGGAAAAACAGTTCAAAGAAATGAGCCTTTCCTTGGACCAGAAAGTTGTACTGCAAACAACTAGGGAAAATTTAGGTCCCAATAAATATGTCGTGCAGCTATTAAGGGGAGGTAAATAGACCAGACAGAAAAGGACTGGAAACAACAGAGTGGAGCAGCTGCATGCATTGCATTAAAACGTTTATCATCTGGCCTAGTTGGAGTTGTATTTTACATTGTGAATTTATTATATTTTGGCTTAATAAATGTGAATTCTCACATTCTTCCAAAGTTTTAAGTAAGTCCAGATACACTTCCCACACATTTCTTCATGATCTCAAGTTGTGTTTTTAACTACTACATCAATGATTAATTTCAAGAAATCTATGAACAAATTAAGCTTTGTCAGGTGCATTTATCATATCAAAGTCTCTTTCCTCAGACAAGATGTACAGACAGGCCTCTAAGTTTGAAAATAAGCTTCATTCTCACTGGTAAATACTGAATGCCACAAAAAAGAAGCACAAATGAAAAGGAAGGAAGGGAGGAA
>VWZT01003777.1:0-22102 GCA_013397055.1 Pachycephala philippinensis | reverse complement strand
GAAGGAAGGAAGGAAGGAAGGAAGGAAGGAAGGAAGGAAGGAAGGAAGGAAGGAAGGAAGGAAGGAAGGAAGGAATACAAGGTGCCCCCTTCCCCAGCAACCATTGCAAAATTGCTGAATTCCTCTCATCTTTATCCATAGCATCCATTTGTATTATAAATATTTAGAGAAGGTCAGACTCTAATAAGTGACTGTGAGTAGAAAGACTGTGCACACCAGAATTCAACCTCACCTGGTTCTTTTTTTGCTGCTATGATAAAAAAGGGTAATGGTAACATTATTTTTCTAAAGGCAAAATCCTGCTCAGCAGAGCAGAAGTATTTATGATATTTTTTGTATAATTGTTAGCAGAAATTATTTTTAAAGTTAGACATAAATTTTTCTACAAGTCTTAGTATGTTTGAAATTACCTTGAAGTTGTTTAATGTAATTAGCTTTCAGACATTATTTCTATACGTTAAAGATGTACTATGAAGAGCTAGAAACCTGAGAACACACTGAAGTGAAGAATGGGCTTGAAGAATTAAATGAATGTAGTCAGAGAGGATTATGTATTACCAAAAGGAAAGGTCCCCAGATCTGGGAACCAGTTTACTGATTCTTGTCAACTGAAATGAGTGAAATGAGATCTATTTTCTTTTTTCCCCCCCTTCTTTCTTTTTTTTCTTTTTTTTTAACTCGGCAGGAAAGGAATTGTGAACCTGAGCTATTTGTAGAAGAAGGTGATTCAGTGAAAGGAGATGAAGTAGGTGTCTCAAAATCTATGCTATTTTATAAATAAACCCATTAGAATTCTCCAAAGAGAAAAAAAAGTAACATTATAGAATTACTAAAATGCGTAATCACCCATGTTAAGAAATGATGAAGCTCTTTCCAAAACCTGATCTGACCAGCCAGGTTGTTTGCCGGGGTCAATTTACAACTGCCACACAAGGATCATTTTAATTACACTGTCCAGACAAGCCTCAAAAGTCCCATTTTCCCATTTGTTTATCTGAGAGAGTGTCACATAAATTGTCTGATCACTGTTTTCCTCAGCCATTTCCAAAGAACCCATGGGGAAGAAGGGGAGAAGGGAAAAGGGAAAGCTGTCAAGGCCTCACTCCTGAAAAGAAAAGAAGACAGACGTGGAGGCATGAAGACAGCTGGATGTTCCTTGAAGAGGGGATGGCGGAAAAGAGGTACGATGCAGCTGGAACTGATGTGTTGCTCTGGGATGGCAAAAGCGGGTCAGGTGGGATGGTGGGATGGCCAGCGCCTGCAGCAGTGCACAGGGGGACAGGAGAGGGATGGGGGCACAGCGGGACCCTGCCTTGGCACGGCAGCACAGCTCTGAGCACGGCCCTGCTCCCTGCACCTGCCCAGGGCTGGGCCGAGCACGCCCTGCGCTTCTGTGCTGTGCGCGGCGGCCACCCAGCGCTGCTCAGGCAAATGAGAGGAAGCAGGTTTTCCAGAGGGGTGATCCCATTTACATGCATCTTATGCTGCATTATACAGGAATAAGTTTGACTCTTTGATTTCCTGATTGTAAATTTTCCTCCTGCTGACAGAAAGAGTAATTGCTGTGACCAGAATCAAACTGATTGCTTAAAATGTTGAAGCTGACTTTTGTTCCACTTCTACAATGTATACATTTCTGAAAAATGAGGTTTAGAGGGATAGACATGGTATTGGTGTTTACCAGAAGTATCTTTGAAATGCTTTGTAGTGCCAAAGTATATAGAGGGCTCATTTACTGTGTTGGAAGACTAAATGCAATGGGGCTGTTTCTGCAGAAATAAAATATATGTATGTTTTTATTTCCTGTTCTCTTACATAATCTTGTTATTAGTTTGAAACTCTCCAGGCATTCTGTAGGTGATAAAAAGAGAAGAAAAGTTATTTCTAGAAAGCTGAGAAGTTCTTATTTCTTCTGGTTTTAAACTAAACATGCCAGCTTAAGCAGAAAGGTGTAACCACACTCCGCTTCAGGGACAGGATAGCAGTCGGGCCAACAAATGAAAATAAAGGTCAAAGCAATTTCCATAAGGAGATGCAGCCGAAGGCCGCTGATCCGTTCCCAGAGACACCCGCTGTGCTGTATCAGAGGGGATAGCAAGGAGGGCTGATGTTGTGAGGGGAAGAGCAGTCCCCAGAAGAAATCAGACGAAGGGCTGTTCTCCAGTTTGCCTTGCATGCCTCTCCTGTGGGTTTAATCACACCCTTCCAAATCTTCTCCCACACAAAGTCATATGGGAGCAGGGAGGCAGCCTCACGCTTTCAGCTGTTCCTTGTCCGTGCAGGGCAGATACCCACATGGTTTGCTCCCAGCCCTTCCCTGTTCCTCTGTCCACCGACACTGCTATTAATGTATGCTCTGGTGCAAATCAGCACTGCACACTCCACACATACTATCTGAATTTGAGTAAACTCACTGAAAGATGGAGCCTTTGGGGGTTAATCAACCGCTCAAGTGAAAAAGGTTATTTTGATTAGGGTTTGGTAGGCTGAGTTCAGATGAATATTGTTGTAGATACAGAGAAATGGGATAATAATCCCCTGTGCCTTCAAATACTTCATTTTCCTAGGTCTGTCCCTTGTCTAGCTGGCCATCCTTCCCCATCCCTTCCCACACTGCACATGTTGCACAGATACATCACCACTTTAGATGATAAGGAGGAAGACTGTCACACAGCAGTTTCTTATTCCAGCCTGTTTCCCAGAAACTGCGTCAGCTGAATAAACATTCCTCTCTGCTCAAGAAATGAGGAATGAGCTCACAACGGGGTTGATAAGGGTGGAATCCTCCTCCCCAACCCACACCAGAGGTGGGGGCGGACCCATGCCCCTGAAGCCCTTCAGCCTTCTTCTATCCCTCCCCATGCTCATCCCCAGTCATACAGCAGGAAGAGCCATCACCAAGCTAATTTCATATACTCAGCCCTGTATCACCTGGCCCTGGCATTATTTAAAGTGCCTGAAGAGCAGTTCTGATGTATAATAACCTTATTCAAGCACTTTCTCAGCTCACCTTACTCAAGCACTGTTATCTCATAGTTATCCTATACAATATTTATTATAATCACTATTAAATCACTGTAAATTTTACAGTGTGTTGGATTTGCATCCTTAAGAACATTAGGAAGGAGTAGTAAGTAATTTAGACCAGTACTAAGGACTCCTGAAAATCTTCCTACTCCATTTTTCAAAGCAACCCAAAAGAAAGCTAAGTCTAATAATATTTGGGGAGTTTCTTATGGAAAAATGTGAAAGTATCTGAATAATTTAGTATTTACAATGACCCTCCGAAAACCTTTAAAAATAGTGGACTAAATCTAGATGGCATTACACAGCTTTGTAAAAACAGATAGAGCATCACTTCATGGGAATGTATAAACAGAAAACTAATTTCTCCCTTTCTGTAGGGAACACTGGCAAAAGGGAAAGCTGTTGCGAAATATCTGCGTGGCTGAGGAAACTGGTGTTACCACAAGGACTGAGATTAATGGGCACAAGCAAGGGGACAACGTGGATAAGCAGTGAGCTGCAGAGATGGGAGATCTCCCCACAGCCACAGCTGCTCCAGGGGAGACAGATGCTGCAAAAAGACTGGGTCTTACTTAGGAAATATGCTTTGCAGCATTCCCTCTATGAGACTAAGCACCAGCCTGCATGAATGTACTGTAGATGTGCAATGCCATTCCCTCCTCCCTATTTCCCAGCCCCTCGGAGCAGACATCTGTGGTGATTGCTTTTGGAGTTCCAAACATTACTTCCACAAATGCCATACCCTTGCACAGTCTTCAGGTAATTAATATTCTGCTGTGCCTCTCTGTATTGCTGATGCTGTGAAAGCCTGTGTGCAGAGCTGCTCCACCTGCAGAGGCTGGAAATGCAGGACAAAAGGCAGCTACCTTTATTCTGAAATGGACATCTGTAGTGTTTAAGCCACCTCTACACCACTCTCCTTTTGGTTTCACCAGTACACCACTAAAGTCTAGTTCAAATGAAGTACTGTGCAGAACTGTTTTAACAGGCTTAAACTCTGAAGTCCCCAAGCCTATTTTATTAATTCTCCAGAGGCTTATAATGATGCCACTCAAGGGAACATAGCCTATAAGAGAAAGGTATGTTAATTTTTTTATTGTTATAGAGAGAAATTAAAATACATGGATTATTACACTTGCCTCATAACTGTGCATGCTACATGCAAAAAATGACAATAAAAATGAAGTCATGCTTTTTATAATGTGACTACTAGAATAATTTTATGTGAGTAACTACTATTTGGGATATGTTTAAAATACTTCAAAATTCTTAGATGGCTGTTTCAGCATACTGTATTAATCAACTCAGGCGTAATTGTATGATGGCCCAAAAGTCAAACTTTTCCTTAAGTTTCCTGACCTTGACCTGAGAAAAATGTTATAACAAAATTTCAGATTGGGTTTCTTTAAGGCAACAGTTCCTCTTACCTAAACATACCTTTGAAATGGAGAGAAAGAGCTTGCTGATAAATGTTTCAACACCATACTTTATTAAAACAAGTTATTTCTGTTGTTTACTATGTGGTTAGGCCATGATGAAAAGCAGATCTTCACCAATACATTTTTGTGCAAATTCCTTACCTTTCTGTTTACAAAAGAAAGTGAAGTACCTTTCAGTGGTATTTGTCACAGAGCACTAGCAGCCAACAATGCACACTGTCAACTGCTTAAGGTTTCACTTCCTAATTAACTTTCCTAGAAGCAAAAGAACTGTCTGAAAACACAAAGCTCTCACATTTACCCTCCTGCCACTCCATCCTATTCATCCCCGGCCCCACGGCTGTGGCCACCAAGAGCAACAAAGTCCTGAAGGAGGGTCCCCACTGCCCAAAACATCAAGGGGGTAACCTGAGCAGCCTGACTACAGAGCAAATTAGTTATCTGACTTAGTGGGGGCTTTTTTAAGAGATTATGACTAAATTGCAATTCCACCACAGAGTCCTTGATGTTAGTGCTTTTTTAAAACAAGCCATTTCTCTTTTTCTTTTCGCTTTATATAAAATCCCATTCAAATTCCATGGTTTCTTTCTAGGCTTCTTGAGTGAATGTACTCTCCCCAGGTACAAATTGTTTTATGTTCAATCAAAAAGCAAAAATACTAAACATAGCTGAAATTGTTATGGAGGGTGTTAAGAGCTACTTGCATGTGATCAACAGAAAAAACTGATATTTCATGGACCAGCTCACAAGTATTGTTACACTTTTCACTTAGAAATCTGCTTTGATTTGAACAGTTCAAAATGCAATCCAATTCAAAAGTAGATATGAATCCTGTCTGTTTCAAACACAGTCCCCTCTTTCTTCCCATGGTTACTTATGGATCAGCTTTTGAGTATCGTGTACGTCTTTTAGAACATGATTGGTTCAGCTGAAGCAAAGTTCTGCAATAATTATCAAGGCATGAACCAGCTGAAAAATGCTGAACATAGATGTTGAACATAAATATTATTTCACCAAGTTTCTACAAATAAGCTTTGGCTAAATCTCCTCCTAACAATGTGCCCCATCTTCTGCTGTGCATTGACCCTTAGGCTGGACCAGGGTTTTATTACTCTTACCATTGTTTAAAAGCAACGTTCACTTGAGTCTCAAAGGCACAGAAAACCGACATGTTTTGACTTTTCTACTGTAAGTTACTTTCATGTCAGGATGATGGTAAATTACTAATTGCATTATACCTTGAATGTCTCCAGATGACTGCAGATTGTGAAGCTCTTCTAAACATAGGTTTGCAAGCTGATTGACCCAGCACACATTCTGGTAGCTAAATTGCAAAATGACAGATTCATCAACTGAATGAGCTGCTATCAGATAATATTAGCTGGCAGATGTCTCAAAAGAAGTAGTCGACGTCTGCAGAGCTCTGGCAATTAACTGTTTACAGGTCCAACACCTGCTTCGGTGATAGTATTTATTTCACAAATCATTTTAATGGCCATTTTCCCCAGCACACAAAATACTTAGCCTTGAAGGTAAAAAGTTCAGCGCCAGCCACCTCTCCACTGCAGCGCACAAAGCAGCGAGAGAAGAAAGCGAGACAAAGCGCTACAGAGCCGGGTGTTGAGTGATTTCCCTGCCTCCGCCGCCACCCAGGTGAGCCGGGGCGCAGGGAGGGGGCTGCAGCCGGGCCCGGCACCGCCCAAAAGGGGCTCCTCGCTGCCTGCTGACATCGAACCGGGCCCTTTCTCACACCGGGAGCAGAGGCCGGCGGCGGTACGAGGCTCTGCCGGGGGCAGGTCGCAGCTCCCCTCTGTGCCCGGGCGGTGCTGCTCAGCCGCTCACAACAGAGCCACTTTTACAGTAGAAGAGGCAATGACACTAATAACCACTAATCCTCTCAAAGGCTTTCTGGTCTCTTGCCAGGTCAGCTTTAATCAACTGTGACTATAAAAAAAGTAAAAAACTTTGGCGGACTGGGTTACATAACACAGCAAACCTGACAAATGCATCAAGTCCAGTCCCCTAAAACCAGGCAGGAGAGCTGCTTAGAAAGCTGCTTGCTCATGGATAGCATGGACCATCTGCTTAGGAAAACATGACTAGCAAGTAATCACACAAGTACCAATCTGATTTCTGGTGTGTTTGTCTCACTAAATGGTTCAAGTCACCAAACCCACGAGCACCATATTTCATTGGTGAGCCAGAAGGACTTGGATTCCCAGTGATGTCAAATACGAGGTGGATAGATAGACTGTGCTCTAAGCTCCATTTATCCTGCAGACTCATGAGCATATTAATGGCCATAAGCCACTCAAATGCAATGCTTTCATGCCACCAAATAGCAAGCTCTGGGCTTAGGTACCTCAAGTAATCAGTCTAGACACATAGTGAAGATTAATAACATGATTCCTTTCTATAATTAAACAATATTTAGATAAGAAAATACAATAAATGTATTAAGAACAGGAAATCACATTTTTACTGGGATAAGTCCAGATGTTGCTTCCTAACTGCAAACTATAAAATGTGAAATGCAGTGGTTACCACTGAAATCAAGCTATCTAAATTAAATTAATGAAGGCATTTCCTATCCTGAGAGTTTGAAAAAAAGACGACAGCTGTTAGGATAAGCAGGAAAAATTACAGAAGTGAAAACACTACCAGGTAGCCCACTGAACAAACATTTTACACTTACTATTGAGGAACTTTCAATGCATTTTTAAACAAGGAACTTAAATTTCCATACCTGCAGGGTAATATTTTTGAGAGCACATGAGTCATCTGAGAGCACATGAAGTAAGGTATGCCTCCTGTCATGGTAAATGGCCTGATAAATACCCATGAGCCCCTCAAACTCAACTGTTGTGCTTAATCTTCTCAGCAAATTTGTGGGGTTTCTTTCTTTCCCTACCAGACTAATTCTCACAGAGGTACAGTTCACATTTGCTTACATAGCAGTTGCATGCAGACAATGTCCCCACCACGAAACCCTTCTCCCTCACAGGCAGCGAGGGACACTGCTGCAGTGCCAGGATACAGACAGGTAACACAGTGCTATGATTTCACAAGGAAAAGTTTGGTGTAAAGAAGCTATGCCTGGCAAAACAGATTATTACAGATTTGTAACAGCTCGCTGGACACCACACTCCACACAGAAAAAAAGATTATCCTTGCTCACAGGAGCTTGTACTTTAAACAGGCAACCTGGCAGAGGAGGGCTGTTTTGTGTCCTGAAACACCTTGCCTTCCCTCCCTCACTCCAGCCTGCCACTGGTGTTTTCCAAACCTCTAACTAAACCTGGCAGGTATAGATATCTCTTTGAAAAATTCCAGGTGTTCAGCAAAAAGATGCAAAGAACTTAGTTTCATTGGCTAAACCACAAAACGTTCAAATTAGGGAATATACCTCTATTTCTACAGAAGAGTTGCAGCACCAGAGTCTGACACCCATTTTCTCATCTGAAGATCAGGCTACACCTCTCTTGTGCCTCTCCTCAAAGGACCCTTCTTCCAGGATGCAGCTAGACAGAGAGAGCGAATTTCCATTTTGTAGGATATTGAGTTTCAGCTGAAATATAAAATGTGTATTTAGAATTTCTGACATTTTTTCCACTTATAATGAAACAGAACAGCTGACTGCATCAATCCTGGACCATCTGAGCCTTGGCATGGCTCAGGATCAGGGTCAAGCCAGGGGCTCAAGTAGGTCCCAGGTTACCAACAGATGAGCACCCTTGGCAGGTGCCTCCATAACCCCTGGCACTGCTGCCCCATCCCTCCAAAGACAGACAGGCAGGAGCATCACAGTTCTCCCAGCAGCTGCATCCCAGCTGCTGCTGGGCATTCTGTGCCCTCTTGCTTTTTTCCCATTACATCTTGTGGCTTTTGAGTTTTCTTAGTTTTTTACATTAATGGTTTTGTATTTCCTAGAGGGTGCTGGGGAGACAGAGGGAGAGTGACAATATCCAGATGCTCGTATGGACTTTTCAAGACACAGTCTTTAGAGCTTGGGTTTTGCGCTGGTGGGAGGAAGGGAAACCAAACCCCAATATTCTGTTACTGTCGTAAACTCCTCGAATTCTCCCACTTTCAATACTTCTAAAATTAGGGTCATGCACCATTGCCTCACTATATCCTTTTCACTCTGCTCTTTATAGATATTCTATATGAGGCAAGTCTACAGTTTCTGTCATCATTAGAGGATTTCATGACAAATGGGCTATAAGCCTGAACCTTTAATCCTTCCTATTCATGCAAGCGTAGAGACCCCAGGGAGCGCTCGCATCGTATTCTCACGGATGAGATTCTCTCAGTGTGAATCTCTTTCCTCTGAGGATATTCAGCATCCACCTCATCAATGGCAGCTTTCTGAAGGGAGGTCTCTAAAGCACCTCCTTGTGAATCTTCACACTAATGAAGTAGTTATGGATAAAAAATGCATCCAGGCAAAATCCCTGCACACATGGAAGACAAATAGAGAAACTCCTGTTGCCATTAGGCCATGCTGAGCAGATCACATTGTACAAATGCTACACATGGAAATACTGTCAGTGCATCCCTGTTTAAAAATATAATACCCATCTTGGTATTTATTCCTATTATTTCCTGGTCCATAACATCCTGATCCAAGAAATCCTGAATTTCAGCTTTCCTAGAAAGCATTTCAATAAGCCTAATGCTCCTCCCATCATATCCATCGAGAGCAGAGAGATTAGGCTGGATTCTCAGATAAAACAGTCATTGTCTGGAGAAAAATTAAAATATCAACAATGAATTTCATACGTAGAAAACTAAAAAAGAAAGTCTGGTTAAGATTATATTTAGAAAAAAAAAGTCAAATTCATTCAGTAAAAAATGCATGGACAAGACCCTTTAGAACTCTACATTATAAGGTGTAATAACGTGACAAAATAATTATGCAATTATGATAGAATGATTTTATTGGACTGGTTCTAGATAAGATTCAAGTTATTTTTAAAGATACTTTATGCATTTTTCACCTGCTAATGCTCCTAAAGATACAGTTAATGTTCTGCTTAACTGCAAAAGTTCTCATTTAAAACTTTTTTTGCTTAATTTCTCTCTTACAAACAGGTTTACTATTGCCTTAAAGGCACACAAAACTGCCTGACCTGGCCAGGTTGTTGATGTGCCTTTGAATTAGATTGGTCATGCTTGAAGAGCCCAAAGTGTCTGGAACTTGCTGCTATTTCTGACCTTTGCAGTTGTCTGTGGAGTGTGTGATTGAATGGAGAGCCCTGAATCAGTGTCTCAGCTTCTGACTGTGCTCTTCTCTGAACACAGTGGGATCATAGGGGCCAAGCAAGAGAAACATCAGGCACTGTCCCTCCCATAACACTATATACACATTATCTGTAGGTGAAAGGCTGTCAGTGGCAGAGTCACCTTAAAACCATGAGGATTTTGTAGCTTAACTTATCCTTACATGCACACTGCTCCAGTGGCAACAGAATCAATGAGTCTGGTTTTCTACAGCCTCGTGTCCTTTGTCCCCTGTTTACTGTTCCTCCCCACAGCCTCAGCCTGTCTCTGAGGGACAGCCCAGAGAGCAAGAAATAGCAGGGGCTGGTGATCTGGGCAGGTTGCACGTGCCATTTGGGCAGCCCAGGTCTTCTAGACTTTCCTGCAAAACAGCTGCATTGATCCCAGTCATTCCTCTCAATGAAATGCTTTCTGGTAACTTGTAGGAAGCTGCTATTTCTCCTAAATCTGGTTAACTTTGCTAAAAAAGTAGTGAAGCATTCAACAGTTGGGAAACATTGGCATTCATTTGGCCTGCATAAGTAACATTTAATAAGCATTTTACTGTGTTTATTAGATATGGGTATTTAAGTGCAGGATCCCTATCCCTTTCAATTCACAGAGAAAATGTTTTAGAAATTGATACAAATTATGAAAGGAAGACTCTTCCCTTCTTTGAAAGACTCTTTCCTTCCTTGAAGACATTGAATTTTATGTCATGAAGATAACAAAGAGTACAGTCTTGAAACAAAGGCCATATTTACAGTGCTGATACCAGAGCCTGATGGGACTCTGAATGAAGGATGTTTTTTTTCCAAAATGTCAAAAATATGAAGAAGTAAATATTTAATAAACGGATTTCTTAAAGCAGAAAAAGTTGGGTAAGAACTTTCCCAAAACAACATTTCCCCTGCAGGATGCAAGTAATCTTCACTTGGGTGAAAAAAACCATGAAAAAGTAGCCAAAGTTTAGCAAAATTTTCTGAGAACGAGATTGAAAATATGTAGCATCAGCAAAACTGCATGTAATAGGAGTTAAAAACAACACTGCATAAAAATTTAATCATAAACTGTTTCTTCAAATGTATCCTGTGCAAAATATCATTTTGCACAATGCATTGCAGCTGAACTTTTTTAAGCTAGAGTATAAAACAGACATAAACGTTAAACTTGTCCAAGGATCACATCTTTAACTACAGATCCAATTTACATCTAATTTTAGCTTAGAAACTAGTTGGAGGATTTACTTGTGAAATGCCAGAAAACTTATCCAATGTGAAGTATGGTAAATTGCTAAGGACTGGCTTCACTTTTCATAAAAACCTAGAGATTTAATCCCTTCAGAGAAAATCTTAGTCTTAAAAATGTCATCACACTTGGGCCTTCCAGCATGCTTTATAATTTACTATTATTTATTGATTCCTACATATGCAAACTCTGCTAGCAGAAGAGAATCCTCAGTACCATAAACTAGATGAGTATAGAAAGAGGTAGAATGACTAATTCCCAATATTACCAGCTATTGTTAATTAGTTCTTCCCTGATCAAATTCACTTGCTTTAAAGCTTCTTAATTATTAAATGGTGCTTGCTAGTTCAAACTAATCCCAAATAAGAAAAAAAAAATGTTTAGTTATGCAGCAGAGATTAAAGGGCTTCAACGTGCTCACTGTTAACAGGAAGTAAAGAAAATACATTTCTTCATCAAATCATTTTCACAAAGCCTCATATATTTCATCAAAAATGGCCATTAGTGTTATTTCAAAGACGTGCCTGTGGTTTCTGCTAACTACTTATTACACAGCCATCATTTTGTAATATAAACCAATGACTTGGTGATAAAGTGCACCAGTTGGAAACATAAACAGATGCATTATGGATAACTGAAGTACTGCTTTCTCTTCT
This sequence comes from Pachycephala philippinensis, assembly GCA_013397055.1. Taxonomy (NCBI): domain Eukaryota; kingdom Metazoa; phylum Chordata; class Aves; order Passeriformes; genus Pachycephala; species Pachycephala philippinensis. The sequence goes on along the minus strand of VWZT01003777.1, from coordinate 10,470 downwards.
ACAAATTCGTTCTATGTCACTTAAAAGGAAAAATCAAAGGAACCTTATGTTTAATAATATTTAGATATTCAGGATATGCCTAAACTTAGCAAATTAAAGCAGTTCCAATATTCTATGTTGCAGAATACTGAATTCCAGGTTCAAAAATCAAATGAGATGGAAAATGCTTACGATCCCTTGATAAGCATAGCTAGGAATGAATTGGCATATGGAGGAAATAGAAAAGCCAAAAACAGCAAGAGTTGTGCTGTGCAGGGCTTTTGTAATGACTTTGTGGCCCTATTTCCCAGATTATGTTTCCAGTTTTTGAAAATCAGACAGGCAGGGAAGAACATTTTGAAAAATCAAATTCTTCTGCAGAACTATCAGCATGTTTTTATAACTATCCCATGGTAATGCAGACCCAGTCCTGAAACACATACAAAGCATGTAACCTCACCAGCAAGATAATGTCCTTGCCCCTAGCAGTGCCTTCAAGGAAAATAACACTCCAGCTGTGCAGCAGAGTTTGCCTGTTTGATGGTATGGACAATCTCCTATTCAGGTTAATTTAAGAAGTTTAGACTTTACTCCTGAATGCTTTAAAAGAAACCTGCAAAAATTTATCATCCTTGGCCTTGTAGCAAGGGATGAGTTGACTGAACTACTCTCAGAAGGGAATTTCTATGTATTATCTCATATTTTAAAAGAAAAATAACTAGAAACCAGCAGAGAAAATTCCATTTCTCTGGACAGTCTCCATTAGCTCTCTTGCATATTGTCCCTTTAAATGTAGCCCCAAGAAGAGCACCCTTCTCATGAGTCATTTCCCAGTGGAGGAAAGGCTTCCTTTAGCAACACTTTCAACACGGCCTCCTGCAGCATCTTTATATCCAAGCTAAGTCTTTACAATCCTGATGGCTGGACTACAAGATGGATAAAAAACTGTACGAATTGTCCATTTTAAAGGAACTGAGTAGTACCCTATGTAGTGCCTGGTGAGCAGTTCCTCAAGGGTCTATCTTGGGACATGTCAGGAAGATTAGAGACACCAGATATAAATTGGGACAGGAGGGATTCAACCTGAATATTTAAAAAAAAAAAAATCTACCAGCAGATAATTCAGCAGTGTAATAGGTTGCCCAGTGATGAAACCACAAGTTGCCTAAAGCCCATCAGGGGATCCTGGGCAACCCTGTTTTCCAGAGACATCCATAATTTTGGCAGTCCTTTTCAAGTGCTTGCACCACGAACAGCCATTCGTGTCCTGTGTCTTTGGCCAGGCACAAAAAAGGCAAAGCAAAAGCTGCTATGTCTGGCTAAGACCAATGCAGTGTGCCATCAAGAGCTGCAAAGCACCTCGTGGATCTCAGCACCAGCTTTATACACAGATTGGGGAAGTGAAATGGAAAAAAATTATCACAGAAGTTATCCAGGCCTCAAAGGAACAAGAAATTGAATTAACCAGCGAAGTTCATAAGGGTCACTGTTCAGGAGAGAGAGAAACTGCTAAAATACACCTTTAATGGAAGCAACAGAAAATGAAGAAATACTTCATAGCTTCTGAGATGTCCCAAACTTGCACAACAGTTAACAAAGAACTTTTCCACTAATCTGATGTTGACAGTTTTCGTAATTTCTACTTTTTATTTCTTTCCTTTAATCTATGAGGATTTTCATATTATAAACAGTTTATCTTGTCTGTGTGTGATGTTCTGTACAATGATCTAAGGCCACTTTGTATCAACAAAACTCCAAGACAAAACAAGTCCCAAATTTCGTTTCACATGAAATTCTGATTTTTTTTCCCAGCATGTTTTACAGAAACAAACAGACAAATACATTGAACGAAAAAACTCCAACACTTTCTTTTTAGCAAAACCTGTAAATCTTGCTATTGCTTTTTCTGTATTGGGTATTTTGGAAGACTTTTTCTTTTGAGAAAACTGAAAATGTCATATTTTGTACAGAATATTTCAAGTAATAGATAAATAAACAATAGTTTGCAAAACTGGCATAGCCAATTGACTTTCAACTTCACTGTTTCTCTGTTTCCTCTACTGCATCCTGGTTGAAAGCACCAGAGGAGAAATATTAGGAGTTAACACTTCAGTTGTTGCCAGTGCTGCCTTGCCTCCCATTCTCCAATACTTTAAAGTAAAAATAAAGACCAAGTGAAAATGCAGGGTGCTAATTAACCATTAAACAGTCATGAGGCAGTTTCCTGCACTCCATCTCCAGACCCATTGCTGGAAAGGAAACTCCCTGACTCCAGTAGTATGATGAAGCAGTAAGGAGAGGAGGGATGGACCAGGGCAGTATTTGGTACCAAACACTGAAAGTACATGACAGTGTGCATAAGTGTAATACACCTGCTTAACTTTTAAATCAAAGAAAGAAAAAAAGGGGGGGAAAAGGTTAAATTAAAGCTCTTAACATTAATTGCTTAATGAAGACTGACAAGAGTCTATGTAGCAGGGTCATTTTATTTTAAGAACAAACAGTGCCCTCTGTGGTTTAACAGAAAATGTGGTGTTGGTTTTTTCTGTATTGTGTTTTTAAACACAGAAGCTAAGAGCACCCAAAATTGCCCTATTTAGTATAATCACTTAGCTCGATGAAAATCCTCAGTCATTTTAGCATGCTTGCCTCAGGAATGCAGATTACAAGTAGCAAACAGAAAGTAATCCACAAATAGCTTTAGAATCCCGTTTGAAAAATTGGTCTGTGAGCTATGTAGGTCTAAAAGCCAAGTGAGTACATTATGATCCAAAAAAGTGAACGATTTTTTTAAATGATTTATGTAAACTAGGAAAGAAAAACTCGCTTTAAAACAAACTTGAGCGTGTATTGTTGATACGATCACATTTTAGAATACACTAAGTGTTCCAAATGGCCCTCAGATCAATTTTGGGAAGTAAACAAAGCTCGGCTTTCAATAAGATTTAGGTTTTAAAACACAAGAAATTAGGTATAGGTTAATTCAAACATTCATTAAATCCAGACTGCCATGAGTTATATTCCATGGTCTAAAGTGATGACTAACGCAGATAACAGTCATGCTTATGCAATCTGTTACAGATAATATGTTAAGTAAAATAGTTTGCGCAAACTCTAAAATAAAGGATCTTTCCAGTTAACAAAAAAGCCAAAATTAAAACATAATTTGAAACATGCATTTTGTTCTATATTTGAAATCAGAGACTGTGTCCACATTTTATACACACACATACAAACGTGCAAACACACACACACACACACACACACACACACACACACACACACACACACGCTCACACACATTATTTTAATAGATGCCAGATGGGAAAAGTGCCTGACATCCAGTTTACTTTCAGCAGCGAATGCGGTGGCCTCGCCATCGTGCTCACGATGGAGCACAGCCCCCGCTGGGCCAGTGGCACTGTGGCCCCAGGACCTGGTGTGACAAACCTGGTCACGGAGGAGCAGTGCCAGCTAGGACACATCCTGGGAGCACCTATTGACCTGGGGAGGAGGCAGCAGCCAAGATCAATTCCCATCCCTGTGAGAAGACAAGTCTGCAGACGGAAGGAGGACACAGCCCAGGGACCTCAGCAATCTCAGCCTCTCCTTTCGCAAGGGAGCCTTTGGAGGACTGAAGGCTTGTTGGGCATTTCCCACATTGTTTGCTTCTCCCCTGATCCAGCTGACCTTTGACTCTCCCTCCATGGTTTGGACGACAGCAACGGGGCACACCTCTGTAGACCCAGGGCAGGGATGATGGTGAACAGCAGAGCCCCAAGTTGGGATCCAAACCCCTCTATGTAAGGCACTACAATTTTTCCCACTATTAGCATCTAGAAAAGCTATCCATGATGACAATTTATAGTAACGTGTTTACGCTCCTACAAGCTCCAAACCGTGCACCAGGACCACTCTGGACACTCTGCCAAGCTGAAAGATGCTGTCTGGCACCCAAAGAACTTGCAGTCCAAGGACAGGTGACAGCAGAGGGAGGTGGACCTCCTTGAGTACACGGCACCTGACCATGCTGAGTGCACATCTGCTTTCCAAAATTTTGATATGTAGTGTCTAATCTGCCTTTGGGGGACATACAGGGAAAACCATAACTTTCCACAGCCCAGTTTCAGTGGTTAGTCATCTGAGGCACTGATGTGTTGTTGCCACAGGCAGCAGGATGAGACCTGCTGAAGCAGCTGGAGGAATGGCAAAGCAGGTTTGCAATACAGTAAAGCTATTACCATACTTCATTCATGGCTGCTCATAAAAGACTCTGAAGACGTAAAGGGTAATATAAGCACTGAGTGATATTGTTAGTGTTTCAAAAGCTACTTTGGCTTTTAGGTTTGATACATTTACAGCATGCAAAAAAGGCTTAATACTGTCCCATAGCTGGAAAGACATCAGTGGACAGAGAGTGCAAAATGAACTCACAAGTATGTATCAAAACAATTATATTAATTTAGAATAGTTGTATTTGTAAAGTATTATAAAGTATTATTAGAGTTAGCTGGATGTCTGAGATGGATATGGGAAGATGAAGAAATTAAATATTTATTTTACTACCCTGGATGTCACTTTTGTTATGATATCTGGGTGTAGAGTGCTTTTCTGGCTGGGTCTTTCTATAAACTCAGCAGCGCAGGGCACAGCACAGACCTGTCTAAATAATCTCCAAAGGCAGTTTCACTTTGCTGATTGATGTTGATATAGGTGCACATATACAGAACCTCCTGCTGTATTGTCCCAGCACCTCTTTATCCCCTGGCATGAAACTTCAGCACCTCAGCCTTGTGGCACATGGGAGCATTTCCCAGTTCTGAAAAGTGGTTGCTTTGCCTGAAAATTCCAGGGAAAACATTTTGAAATTACTATTCTGGGCTTGTAGTTTCGTAACACAGAGCAGGTTCTACAGTCTAGTGCTTTCAGTGTTACCTTCCCTTTCACCAATAGGAAACTAATTTCAGTGGAACATCCCAGAGCTGTGACTCAATTAACATTTACAAAAAAGAGGCACTTTAAACATAAAAGAAGGAATTAGAAAAAGAGCTTGGGCAAGTGGACACTCCATCAAAACAAAAAATTAATAAGCATATAAAATACAAAATATATATATAAAAAACCAGTTTGAGCTGCTATAGCAGAGTCTCATGAGAGCTGTGGGCAAATCATTTCCTGTCTCCACTTTCATCCGTGGCTGCATTTCTTGGCAAGATGTCATCTCCTGGGGTTCCAGAAAGACTCCTAGGATACACTGTCATATCCTCACTGGGAATAGGATCCACTGATAATATCTGTGAAAGATATAGGGATGGAAAAAACAACTCTTTATCGGAGAAAACCTAAATATTCTAAAATTATTGTTCACAAAATAGCTAAGACACAGAAATGCTTAATCAATATACTTAGAATTGTTTGGTTAATAATTTGGATGCTATATTACAGAAGAAGAAAAGAGACATAATAAATCTTTTATTTATGGGATTAGATTATCATTTTGTTGAAACATCAGGCATCTTAGTGAAAAGCCATCCTGTAGGCCAGCTGGGAGTATAAAGCACCTTGATTCTTATAGAGAGCCTGAGGCTTCTCTTTTTCTCATTAATAAATGCCTAAATATATGTCCCTATCAGTTTATTTCCAATTTTCTCATGAGCTGTTGTCATGGTTTAATCCCAGCCAGCAGCTCAACCCCACGCAGCTGTTCTTTCACTTCCCCACAGTGGGATAGAGAAGAGAATCCGAAGAGTAAAAGTGAGAAAACTCATGGGCAGGGATAAAGACAGTTTAATGGGTAAAGCAAAAGCTGTGCACGTAAGCAAAGCAAAACAAGGAATTAATTCACTCCTTCCCATGGGCAGGCAGGTGTTCAGACATCCTCAGGACAGCAGGGCTCCAACACGTGTAACAGTAACTTGGGAAGACAAACGCCATCACTCCGAACATCCCCCCATTCCTTCTTCTCCCAGTTTTATATACTGAGCATGACACCATGTGGTCTGGAACATCCCTTTGGTCAGCTGGGGTTAGCTGTCCCGGCTGTGCCCTCTTCCAACTCCTTGTGTACCCCATCCTACTCATTTGGGGGTAGTATGAGAAGTAGAAAAAGCCTTGGATCTGTGTAAGCCCTGCTCAGCAATAATGAAAACATCCCAGAATTATCAACACTGTTTTCAGCACTAATCCAAAACACATCCCCATACTAGCTACTGTGAAGAAAATTAACTCTATGCCCCTGAAACCACCCCAACTGCATGTTCAAAGTGTTGCAGGTAGCACAGATGATTTCCCATGGACAGCAAGAGATCCATCAGGGTAAATTGAAAGTGGTCCTTGAAATGTGTTTAAAGAATAACTCAGTATCCCCAGGCATGGTCAGCATGGGCTCACAAAGGGAAAGACCTGTTTAACTGATTTGATTATCCTTTTATAATATTGTCACACACCCAGTGGATGAAGAGAAGACTGTGGATGCAGTTTTTCTGAATTTTAGCAAGGCTTTTGATACTGTCTCTCAAGTGCCCTGCAGGACAAATTGTCCACCTTTGGGATGAGCGGGTTCATGGTGAGCTGGGCAATGAACCATCTGAAAGGAAGAGCTCAAAGGGTTGTAGTGAATGGGGCTACATGTGCCTAGAAACCTGTCCCAGCCGTGTTCCTCAGGGCTCAGTTCCAGGGGACTTGAGGGATCAGATGCCTTGCTGAGGGCTCTGGATAGCTTATAGCATTGGGCAGTGATTAATGGGCTGAAATTCAACAAGTTTGAATGCTGGATTCTGGACCTGGGATGGAGTGGCTGGGGACCAGCCCTGCAGGAAGGGATCTGGGTGTGCTGGTCAGCAGCAGGCTCAGTGGGAGTCAGCAGTGTGCCCTGACAGCCCAGAGGACAAACCCCTTCCTGGGGTGCATCAAACTCAGCATCACCAGCCGGTCACAGAGGTGGCTGTCCCATTGTACAGCCCTGGTGTGGCCTCACCTTGAGCTCTGTGTGGTGCTCTGGGCTCCACAGCTGAAGAATGATGGTAAAGGATGTGAATGTGTGCAGAGGAGGACAACGAAGATGGAGAAAGGGCTCGAAGGAATGTCCTATGAAAAGCAGCTAAGGACATCGGGCTTGTCCAGTTTGGAAAAAAGGAGGTGACCTCACAGCTCTCTACAGCTTCCTGAGGAGGGGACAAGGAGAGGGAGATGCTGAGCTCTTCCCGCTGGTATTCAGGGATGGGACATGTCAGAATGGTTCAGAGCTGTACCAGGGAAGGCTTAGACTGGACATTAGGATGCATTTTCTTACTGAGAGGGTGGTCAAACACTGGAACAGGCTTCCTAGAGGTGGTGGATGCCCCAAGTCTGCCAGTGCATAAAAAGCATTTGAAAAAGCCCTTAACAACATGGTTTAACTTTTGTTCAGCCCTGAAGTGGTCAAACAGTTGGAAAAGATGATCATTTTAGGTCCCTTCCAACTGGAACTATTCTGTTCTTTTCTATTAAACCAGTCCTCTTCACATATGAGCATATGCCCATCTGCATTTGAGGAGAGCCTCTTCATGTCACTGGAAAGAAAACAAAGTTTAAAAATCAACACAGCACACAGAAGGAGCCAGTAATTCACTTACTCTGTCTTGTTTACACACAGGATGCTCCTACAACAAAGCTTTTTCAGCACTAGCCACTTGGCTGTCACAGCAGTCTCAAGTGACACTCTTCAACCAAATGACAGTCTTCAACTGTGTCCCTACAGAGCAACCCTGTAAGCTTCACTTGTTTCATAGGCATTTGCCTGATGCTTAGCTGAAAATCACTACTTCCTCTTGCTGTAAGCCAATGTAGATTACAAACCAGACCAGTGGGCCTGCTGAAGTCACGTGGGGATTGAAAAAGTTAGGATGTTTCCTGCAGCAAAGGCAAAGGTAGAAAGCTACTCTAATCACAGGACTATTCTTTCTCCTCCTACAGTCTTCTCTAGCATTTAGTCCAGTTTACTAATTTCTGCAGCCAGAGAAGCAAGGGCCCTACAGACAAGAGCCCCCTTCCCTGAAAAAAACCCAATCCCTCTCTTGGGCATGACTATACTGTACCCTGGATGCTTAATGGGAAAGGATGACTCTAGGTTTCCTCATTTCACACAAATTTAAGGGAGACAAAGTATTCACAGTAGTTCCAAGTTTTCGAGCAATTGCTTTTTCAGCTTTAGATTCAATTCTTTCACTAAAATTATGTGAGTGGTTAGGGCTGGGGAAAGGTTGTTTGACTCTTTGCTAGCTTGGATTTTTAAGAGAGAGAGAAAAAGATAAGTAACATGCTATTAGTAGTCCCATTGGCTAGGGTTTGTGGAAATGAAGGCTTTGAAGTCAGTGCTCTGCCTTGTGACCTGGGGGAAGAAGGCCCCAGAGCAAGAATGAGACATACCTGTTCCACCAGGACTGGACCAGGACAGGATCAGACATCCAAAGGACTAGAACACGTCGCAGATTTTCTCTGGACAAGGAAAACTAGCAATATGTGGGAAGCACGTGTCCATTCAAAGCTTCACAGCATACTCTGGTGGTCACTGACACGCAGCATAGCCTCACTTGACCCAAAACTTTTCCTCTGGTCTCCAGCTCAGAACAGATATATTCTCTTTGCCTCTCCAGATTCCTTAGCATTTCATTCCTTCCTCCACATTCTCCCCTACTAGGTCCAGCCTTCCAGACCTCATTACCAACTCAGCTATTCATCCAGTAGATTAATATATTTATTACATCAGTGTGGCTTGGTATGTTCTTCTGCTCTGATCTTCTTTATAAAGATAACACATAAAATTTCTGTATAATAATAGTTTGAATGAGACCATAACTTCTTCTAGAAATTCTGATTTTAATGTGTCCACTGAAGAAAAAGAGGCACACTCATGTAATATAGCTCAAAAGGTTAAAACCACTCTCTAAAAATATTTTAATCTTATTACTAATCCAAAAGTGTCAGCCTGCAGCTTAGGTTGTTTTGTCTCATACTATGCCAGAGCTCCAACTCCTAGCATTGCTTACCTGGAGCCTTCAGGCAACATAACCAACAATTCTATGTAGTGAGAGTACCTCAAATCTTTACCTTAAATTCTAACTTCCCTTTTTATTTAAGTAGTCTGATCGAACCCCATGAGTCTTTCACCAGAAGATCTAACCTTTTACCACTTCAAATCTCCCTGTACCTACCCATCCTCTTTGTAAAATGAAGGATCTGATCAGCATATTTAGGAAATTACCTTGCCTGACAGAATCCTTTGCAGAGTTACTTCTGACAAGTTGGAGCTGCTATCTCACAAGGAAGGCTCATTTTCTACTTTCCCAGAGGTGTGGCATTACCTTTATGGTGTGCTTGATTCAGAAGACCCATCTCTTTTCTTTATTAGGTGTCTGTCTCTCTCACTTACCACTCCCAATCTCCACATTGGTTGGAAACCTTCTCTGCAATGATTTCCTTTTAGATCTTCAGTTCAAAAACTTGAAGAAGACAAGACCTAGAATGCCAAGATGCAACTAAAAATAGACATGTTCAGCAGTGGTATATACTATTATAGCATCTAATCCATTTAGTTCACTGCAGGGAGTAAATTACATTGTTCTTGATTAAAATGCTACGCAGTGTATTATCAACATTTTAGATTACTTGCTTTTCAACCAAATTTTATGTATATGACAAAAGAAAAGCCCCACCCAATGACAAGTTAGTTGCAGAGGTTTTCCCAGAAAATTACGGGTTTGAAATTAATTGTATTAACTTCCTCCATTCTTTATTTATTGATAATTTCATCAACAATTCTGGGGTTTTTTTACATTATCAGTATAAAGGTAAAAGACTTAAAATTACCTAGGCTGCAATTTTACCCCTATGTTATGGTATATCTTCAATTTTTGCTGTGTCCTCTAACACTTTACACTGGTCCAAGATTTACTGAAAAGTACCATTAATCATTGAAAGAGCTCTTCGGCAAGCTCTTATAAAACTCTCAGATGCAAATTATCTAGACGTCCTGATTTTAAAATGTCTAGCTTTAGCAGCTGCTGTTTAACATCCTTTGAGAAATGTTGGACTGGAAAGTGTTTCAGTATCAGGATCAGCATGTAATATGACTAATTTACATGGCATTTCTCCAAAAACATAACTGAAGTATTTCACAGAATCACAGAATGGACAAGGTTGGAAGGGACCACAGTGGTCAGCTGGTCCAACCTCCCTGGTCGAGCAGGGTCATCCCAGAGCACACAGCACAGGATTGTGCCCGGATGGTTCTTGAATATTTCCAGTGAGGGAGACTCCACCACCTCTCTGGACAGCCTGTTCTAGTGTACCTGCAAGGTAAAGTTCTTCCTCAGGTTCAGGTGGAATTTCCTGTGAATCAGTTTCTGCCCATTGCCTCTTGTCCTGTTGCTTGGCACCACTGAGAAGAGCCTGGCTCCATTCTCTTGACAGCCTCCATTCAGAGACTGAGAGACACTGATGGGGTCCCCTCTC